>RJWT010003350.1:0-36794 GCA_004365215.1 Cuniculus paca | reverse complement strand
TTCTATCTAGAACATATAAAGAATTAAAAAATATCAGGCCCTCAAAATTCAAAGACCCAATCCAAAAATGGGCATCTGAGATGAAAACACACTTCTAGCTGAACAAATACGAATGGCAAATAAATACATGAAAAAATGTTCAGGATCATTGGTCATTAGAGAAATGCAAATTAAAACAATTCCATCTCACTCCAGAAAGAATGGCCAGGATCAAGAATAACACCATTGACAAATGCTGGAGAGGCTGTGGGGAAAAAGGAACCCTTCTCCACTGTTGGTGGGAGTGTAGACTGGTGCAGCCACTGTGGAAATCAGTCTGGAGGTTCCTCAAAAAGCTAGGATTGGAAGCCCCATTTGACCCAGCTATTCTGCTTCTGGGCATATTCCCAGAAGAAGTGAAATCATGATACCACAGTGATATATGTGCACCCATGTTTATAGCAGCACAATTTGTAATAGCCAAATCTTGGAAACAACCCAAATGCCCATCAATTGAGGAATGGATAAAAAAGATGTGGTACTTTTATACAATGGAGTACCATTCAGCTATAAAAAATGATCACATAGAGGCTTTTATATGGATGGGACTTGAGACCATACTCATAAATGAAATAAACCACACATGTGTAAACGCCACATTGTCTCCGTAGTGTAAGAAACCGAGACTCAATAAGATACAAAATCCCCGATAAATATGGGGAAAAGGTTCTGAAGTCCAATGGTGCTTTTATTCTTTGATTTGATTGGTTTAACTCTGTTTTCTACTCTTTGATTGCAATATGTGAAAAGATATGAACAGATTTTTGAAGAAAACAAAGGACATCAAAGTAACCTTTGTTGATTTCTTATTGTCTGATTTGAAGACCTGTAATGCTTTCACTCTTTTGTTTTATCTGGTTTCATATTATTTTGTTTTGTTTGAGTTTACTGTATGTGAATGTATGAACAACCATTTCAAAGAAGGCAAGAGACACCCTCAAGACATGAGCAGCAAGGCTTTTGGTATATAAACTATGGACATGTAGAATGTAAGTCAAGTCTCCAAGTAGAAAAAGAGTATGGAATATAAGATCTTTTACAGCAGAGAAACCCTTATAAAATAATATTTTCCTTGTAACCACTGACCATATATGTATTTAATTAATAATAGTATAAGTACAAAGGAAAG
Source organism: Cuniculus paca (assembly GCA_004365215.1). Lineage (NCBI taxonomy): Eukaryota > Metazoa > Chordata > Mammalia > Rodentia > Cuniculidae > Cuniculus > Cuniculus paca. The sequence goes on along the minus strand of RJWT010003350.1, from coordinate 35,626 downwards.
AAAGATCAAAGACATAGACAGTAAATAATCTCAAGAAATTCATTGTTTCTTATAGGAAAAAGGTAGGGCATTCAGTAAATACACTGAAGTGTAATAAATTCCACAAAGGACGCAAACACAAGCTATGAAAATGATACAAAAAAATACTCTTTTGTCTTGTGAAGTTCTTGCTTTCATATTCTTCTCTGAAATTCAATTGGTATTGAATTACCTGAACCTGACTATCACTCATAAAGGCAGAGTTGTCATTTCTATGATAACCATTTCCTACCAGTCACTAAATCTCACCTCACCCTGCTTTCCTTCTTTGACCTACATGGACCTAATCATATAACACCATGACAACATTTATCTGCTCAACAAGCCTGTTTTCATTGCTCTGGAACATGGCAACAACCAGACCATAAACTTGGGGGTAGGAAGACACCTAACAAAATAAAAGGAGGTCTAATGGGGCATTAAAGAGCACATCAGTTGTGCAAACTGTAGTGGATAGCCTAAAGAGAATATGTCAGTAGAAAATAACTCAAAGAAGTAAAAAGTTTATCAAGATATTAATTTGGCATTTCCCCCAATAATCTATTGTTATTTACATTGTTCTTTAATACACTGTTTTAAAAGTGTATAACTGCTTATACAAAATCCTCAGTCTTCTATACTGTGTTTGTGAGAAGCAAAGATACTTTTTGCTAAGAGCCATTTGTTGCTAGAATTTAACACTAAAAGTTAGTATTAAATTGGCCATATGCTATCTGAGATGATAACATTGTCAAATGATTATCTCTGTTACACTAGTCACTACCTTACCTCAAATAATCATACAGAGTAGAGGACAGAACCAACATTTGGAGATGGCTCTTAACAAGGATGTGAAATAGGGACAAAAAAATGATAATGGACCAGTTGAAGTCTAAGCATTTGAAGTAAAGTTCTGGAAGTATGTAAAAAACATTGAAAAGAAGGTTTTGTTATGTTTTGTTTTTGCTAAAATCTTATACTGAGTTACTTACTACTTCATGAAGAAGTTTGGGATAATACCCAGATTGGGAAGCATTTAGTAAAACAATTTTGAATAAAGCAAGCACCTTTTAAAGCACCACTAATTAATTAACACATAGTTGTTCCTCCATTGTTCCTGTCTTCCTTTGCCTTTCCCTCTGGTTAAAAAGACAGCCGAAGAAAATGGCTTTCTGGCCACAAATTTAATTTTGAAATAAGTACCAGAAGGCCAAGTTCCTTCATTTTTATTTAAAATGGCTTTATAGCCCTAATGAGAAAGGCTTATTATTCTTCATAATTCTTTCTATTCACTATACCTCAGATTTCAAGTTCAGAATATGTGCAAGATATAATGGGATAAATACTTTGTGTAAGAATTTATTTACTGCTTAAAATTTAATTTTAGCTTCTATGGCAATATCACTAATTAGTTATATAAAGTACTATTAAGAGCAGCAAGTTCATTACTAATTTTCCTAAAGAATAGAAGTAAAAATACTAAAATGAATTATTCAAACAACTACAGACAATTATTCAAACAACTACAGGTAAACTATCCGTTTACCTGCTTATGTGCTTATACACCTAAGCAGGTAAACGGATACTCACTGCAGTTTATCCAAAAAAAAAAAAAGAAAAAATAAATATTCTTTGATATTGGCTTGGTTTCAGAATTGTTCTACATATTAAAATAATAAAATTAAGAAAATAATGTGATGAAATTTAATTTCTCTGTAGGAAAGTGAACTTAAAATCAAGACATAAAACCATTTAGGCAAATAAACATTTGAGACAAGAATTCTCTGACGAAAGAAGAACCAATTTCAATTTGCAAAAAGCTACTGAGGTGTGAAATATTTCTTTCCCCCAGAAGCCTCCATTACTCTGGTGCAGAGATTACTTGGTATCATACACCCTGGCTCACCTCAAGTAAAATAATAAAATGTATGCTTGTTCTCTACTTTAAAATTATCCAGCCATGACTACATTAATTGTGAAGCTTCAATGACTTTATTTTCTCTTTGAATATTTTCTTAAATTATCAACTCAGGTGTTTTTATTTGGTGGTTTGGTGTTAGTCATATGCTCAACCATAAATCTCTGAAATGCTACTTTCAGAGAGAAAATGGCAAGAATATTTCACATATTTATTCAGCAACCAGTTGACAGGTATGGTAATTTCATCAGTATTTACAGTATATTCTTCTGCAAGAGACAAAATAAATTTGTTTTCCCCATTCAGTATAATTTAGTTTTATAAGAATGCAGTCTTATGAAATATCACAGAACCATTTATGGAAAAAACTACAAAGGAAAAAAGATACTTATACACTCAGGTGTATTAGCTTTTACAAAACAAAGAAAAGAACAGATAAGAGCTTTTAATAAAGAAAAGCCAGTGATAGAAGTATTCAAAAATTGTCCCAAATTGTTGGGGAATAGGAGAAAAACAACCCATTATGGGTCTCTATTATATGATAAAATATGATGCAGCAGCATGAAAATTGTCTTAAAAATAAGAAAGCCTAGGTTTAAATAGTAGGTCCAAAATATGTTATTGAAAAAACCTTCAGAAAGTTATATAATTTTAATGGAATCCAGTTTAATTATTTAAATATTAATATATCTCTATTTTTGATATATTTAAAGCTCTAACCATGCCATGAAGTTTAACTCATTATCTACCATCATAGTTTGACACATAGTAGGCTATCAATGTAAATGTGTAGATATGAATATTTCCACTCTAACATTTTTTGAGTATATTTCATTTTTTCTTTTCTGTGAAAGTAAACATTTCTGTGCCTGTGACCTCAAGATTAATATCTGTATATAGGAAACAACTGTGAATAAATTAGACTGTAATTATGTTTTAAGTCATTTCTAAATTTTTTTTCTGAAGAGTTCTTCAGTGAATGAAGTCCCTCATTTCTGTCAGTTAGCTTGGGTGTTTGTGACTTACACACCTGCTTTTGTAAGTGTTCACAATAGTTCAAACTTTAACCATGGCATTCAAGAGTAAAGCATAAAGTGCATAAATATTTATGCAGGCAAAAACCAGGAATAAGTATTCTTAATGTTGTCGTACTGGTACTGTAGATTGATACTGACACTGAGTCATATTAGAAAATATATCTAAGGAAGATGAGAATACAAGACAAAGTCAGAAGTCAGGTGTATGATTATTCTAGGAGGTCACTTGAGGATGAGTATAATTAATAGAGATGACACACTGATAGTTATTCTTTAATCATTGTGATTGCCTTGATATGGAGAAACTAATCGATGTAGTGTAGTTTGAATTCAGTATCTTTTATCAGCATATAAACTGTCAATTCTCTAAAATATTTGCAACCTTGTTTTCATCATATATAAATAAAAGTAGTCCTCTGTGTGAATTTCATAGTTTTGTTATATAATTTGACATGATATATATGTAAAATATGAAACTTATATAACAATAATCAGAATATAATTATAAGCAAATATATTGTTGGTTTCAGTGGTGGAGATCTTTCCCAGGGAAAGACAGAATGATTTCCTGTTATTTATGTGAGTATGTACTCACAGATGGAAACACCACTCACAGAAAAAGAATAAACACATTTTAAAAGATTCTTCCACCAGCACTATTATGTATAAGTCTCTTAATTTCATTTGTAACTTAGGAATTATTATCATTATTTAATAATGTTGTAAATTATAGCTGCAGCATTATATGTAATAATCTGGAAGAATACAAAGCACATTCAGCATTCTTTTTCAATGCTTCCAGCTTACTATTCAATTCTAAAGTCAGTTCTCACATCAAACAAAATGATGAAGGACTTTGCCTTCATTGACCCAAATCTCTCTCCACTAAGTGAACAACCTATCATATCACTCCTAGATTGTGACCCTTTTACAATCACTCTGCCTCCTTGAATTCAAGACTGTGTTTAGTCATCACTCAGTATTTATGGAACACTTAGTATGAGCCAAGCACAAAATGACTGAAATAGCTTCTGCCCTTCATGTGCTCCCAATAATAGTAGAAAGGCACTTAAGTGCTCTACACAGAGAAGAATCCAGTCAAAATTGGCTAACTCTAGGGAATGACATCAGAGCACACCACCACTGATAGACAATCAAGATTTATTTGTTCTACTTCTCTAATACCCCATGATAACAACCAAGTCACTCTCTAACCTCTATTTCTTTACAGTTTTGATGAGTTGTTAAGTTTGTAATTGGCCACATTCTAATCACAAAGACTTCTATTCCAAGTACTGGAAAAATCTATTCAGATCTCAAAAAATAAAAGTAGAACACATATAATGAAAATTTAAATCATATTAAGTACATAATAGTGATAACCAAAGTACCACCCTTGTTCAGGCACCAGAAAGGAGGGGAAAAATCTAGCAGGAAAAAAAAATACCATAAACAGTGATAAATGAGTTTAAGAACACATTCTGATTATTTAAATTTTCTAAGAGTGCTATAAACTTGAAGTTAGAAAGATACACTGTTTTCAATAACTTTCTAAACATGGAACAAATACAAGAATTTTAGATATAGTATCTTTTGTATTTTTAACCATTACCAACATTTCAACAGCTTTGGTCCTCAATTTATCTATATGTTAAAACAAGTAATCTTAGAAAATTTTAAAATAAAGTGAGAGAAATATGAAAAAGAAGGCATATGAGTGTGAATTTCCCAAGGACTTATTAGAATGAAAAGGCTACACACGAATGGACAGAATGTGAGGAATTAGGGGTGGAGCTCAAATGACAGAATGATTTAAGACAAAAATCAAGCCACTTTAAAGCTTTATAAACTGAATAATGGCAAAACATAAGAGCTGTGCATTTCAAGGGAACTAATCTGGGGTCATGTGAAAAAGAATCTAGCATAAAAGGACACATAAAGAGCATAAAAGGACACATTTTGTCATCTTTAACAAAATACTACCACAAAATTCAAATTCTGGTATAGACATATTAAAACACTATTAATTCTATTCTATCAGTACATATTATACTTTCTTGTGGTTGATATAATGAAATATAAGGCCTAAAAAGAATATTGAATAGGCATTGGAACCAAAGCTTGCTAACACAAAATTTAAATACAATTATAATTGCATTTTATTGCAATTATGCATAATGCATTATAATATAGGCTTTAAAATATACATATATAATTCGTATACTTATATATGTATACAGGCAGATAAATGGAGAACCATATATATGAACCTATGTAGTTTGGAATATACATAAAAATGCAAAAATTAAAAGCAGGGCTTATTATGAAATACTATTATTTTCAAAATCAAAATTGCAATGGAATTTTGAGATAAAAATACATTTCTCAAATAAACTTTTTCACTTCATTTGCTCATTTCCTTCCCAATTGTACTAATGATAGTTTTTGTAAAATGGAAATATTATTTTCTCAACTCCCTTATTGCAAAGAAATAAAATTTTAAAATATAGTTTCAAATACACTTTCAGATAACTGAAACTACAAACACAGCAAGAAAAGATACAGATAGCTGTGTAATGCAACAGTGTTGTAATAGGCATCTTAGTACAAATACAGTTTAAAAAATTATTATTTTAGTATTGCTATCTACAGGGATGTTTTTGCTTGATTTCTTTTTTTGTTTTACTTGTTTGCATATTTTCTTTATCTTGTCTCCAATATACTCTGAGATCAAAATATTAGTGACAGACATGCGTTTTCTGTTTCAATTGTCCTCAGAATTTAGGAATGATTCTGTCTTCCTCTCCTTGAAAGCCACTCCAAGAACAAAAATTTAAGAGAACATGTGTACATGAATAGGAACCATTAGAGTTATAAATAATCAGTTTCATGGAATTATTTAAAAATTGCTCAATTTAAAAATTTTCTCCTTCCTCACTCCCAAATAGGAGGATGAGACTTGCAGATTTTCATTTATGTGTGAATGTGGGAGTGACTGTAAGTCTCATGAATTTGTAGTTATTTTTCACTGGAACCTTTGGCCAGTAATATGTAGTCTTTTTCTTAGTATCTGGTGCTGCTTCTGATACATGGCAATCATTTCTGTAGTCATAACTTAGACATCTCAAAATTGTCAAAATATTATCACTTTCATATTTCAGTTGTACTCACAATAAATGTTGACATCTGATTCATGCATTCTTTTATTTCTGCCTACATCCTCAATAGGCACAGAGAAACCTTCATATCGAATCCATGACCTTCTCAAGCTCAAGGAAAACTTCTAGGAGAATTATAGTTCCAATTGTCTGTCCTTTGCTTTACGGCAGAGTTGCTAGACATGTCTACAAGATTTTTGTCTTAAAACTCTAGCAAGAAAGCAAATTCTAGGGTTTTATCCTCCCTTAACTCCCTCTCAATTAAAAGACTTCTCTTTCAAGTTCTTCTCTACCTGCCTTGCCTCTTGCTGAGATTACAAGAATACCTTAAGTAGAATAAACAAGTAAAATCTCTGCTACCTGTTTGCTTCTTCCAAAATTCTCTTCCAGCTTCTTGTCCTCTTCTATCCTGAGACTTGTTTATACCTTCTCTTTGTTGGGGATAGAGGGTGCAGTTTTATCATACTTCACAGAGCACACAATCTTTTCAATCTCACACTTGGTGGTGTGTTCTCCCATTATTGACAGTTAATTAGAGTACATAAAACTGTACCTACATTCAAAGTGGACAGTTCAATTTGACACAGATTTGCATCTTTGGTGCTTTCCTGAATAATTCACATATAGTATAACCTCTACTCTCTTAATGTCACCAGTCAACAGGAGAGTCATTTTGAGGAGCATAAAATCCATCACTAAAGTTTTACTTGCTAAACTTTCCCAGAGTTAACTCTCAACCCACCACCTCATCTAGAGTATATGGAAAATTTTTCAGAAAAACATTAAAGTTCTTGTTTATTTTTTTGTTTTTTGGGGGGCTTTTTGGTGTGTTTTTTGTTTTTTTGTTTTTTGATACTGGGGATGAACTCATGACCTCCTGCTTGCCAGGCATGTGCTTAAACCGCTGAACTAAATCCTCAGCCCTAGTTCTTGTTTTTTAACTGCTTAAATTTTTTTTCCTTTTTATTTTTTCTTTCATTAGTACATGTTTGTGTACATACTGATATCCTGATTACATTCACTGTAGGGGTTAGTACATGTACATAGCACATTTCAATTCCTTCTTTTGCCCCCTCCCTTCACTCCCCCTTTTTTTCCAGGATCAAATTCATTTACTTGTCTTATAAGTCCTTATAACGTTAATAATTATATATATAGCTTGAAACCCAGACTAATAGGCCAAAAAACATATAAAAATGTAAGATAATTGTACCAAGGTACACTTTAAGACGTATCATCTGTACTTGATTATAATACCTTTTTCTCATTTTTCCTATTAACTGTCTTCATACTTTATACATACTGAGTTTTTCATATTAGAGAAATCATGCAATGTTTAACCTTGTGTGTCTGAGTTGCTTCACTTAACATTCTGGTCTCAAGGTGCATCCATTTTCCTATAAAACGATGGAGTATTACTGGCTATAAAAAACGGTAAATTTGAGTAATTTGTAGGAAAATGGATACACCTCAACTGCATCCACTGGGCAAATAATACTCAGTTAAACTACTACCTAAAATAAAACTGAATTCATATGAGTGTACTTCCAGCACTCTGTATTTCTTTCCCATATTAAAAGAATTTGTTTAAAGGAGCAAATCTACTCAATATTTTATGATGAAAAGATAAGTGCATCCAAATGATTTAAAATGTTTCTTCTGCTTATAATTATTTCACAATTGGTTCCAATAAGGTTAAGTACAAGTGCTTCATGTTCAAAATTTGGACCATAAATATTTGGTTTAGTTCTCCTGTTGAACTCACCATGCTATCAGAGAATTAGTTTTTTTAGTACTGATTATGATTATAAATTATGAGTACATTTGGTTATAGACCAGTTAAAAATGCCTACCTGAGTCAGAAATGGATCATGATTTTTTTGTTTTGATTTCCAATATATTACAATTACTATTTTAAAGTATATTAACAAATTTTCCTTAGGCTAGTATTACTCAATGTCAAAAACATTTGAATAATGAAAAATGTGTGGAGTCTAATCAATATAATTTTTTAATGAAGAGTAGGGCTAATGTTTAGTAAGACTTTGGATTTGCTCTATTTCAGTGATGCTACTGTTTTAGGGACTGGAAATCAACAGCAGGGCATGTGGGTAATAACCTGTTAGTTCATGTCCCTAAATCCTCTAAAGTATGAGGAAAATAGGAGTGGTGTCTCCTTACATTAAAAACAATGTACTAGTTCAGGGAACAATTGTTTGTAACTCCAAAATGTCAAATAATTTGCTAAATTTATACTCTTTAAGACTTTCTGACTTCTAATAGAATTACTCTATTTTTGGGCTGGGGATGTAGCTCAGTGGCAGAGTGCCTGCCTGGCAAGCACAAGGTCCTGAGTTCGACTCCCAGTACAAAAAAAAAAAAGAATTATTCTATTTTTGCTATTTGCCAATAAGTTAAATTATTACTCAGTGATCTATAAACATTTCATAGCAAAACAATCACCCAAACGACTGTTTCTTTGTTTTAATTTTTATTTTAAAGAGAATAAAACAAAACAAAACAGAACACAGCAAATCAGAACAGAACAATGCAAGCAACACAGGACTTCAAAACAAGAAGAGATCAACAATGGCTAGCATAATGTCTCTCATTTTCTTCAAAATAACTGTCCATACCATCATATACAATAAAATCAAACAAAACTTTTGTTTTCATTGGTTTTAGTCTGTTTTCAAACAACTGCTTCTTAATAGTTGTAGTTCTTAAACATTTCTTCTAAATGATTGTAACTTTAGAGTTGAATATTAACTACAATGAATATTGAAGATGATAGGCAGGCAAATGACAGACATAATTCAGAAAATCAGTCTTGGTAAACTTTTAAAATAATGCTGATTACAATAACAGCTACAATAATAAATATTTACAATATTCCAAGAATTTACATTTTTCCTTCATCAGTTCAATCATAGCCTACTAAATCTTCTGTATTTTACCTGTTCTGTAAATAAGGTAAGAAGATCTCATAGCACGTAAGTGTCCCGTTTGGTTTGTGTGTATAGCCAAAGTTTAAGCCCAGACCTAGTCCAGAGGTTGATAGTCCCCTTATTCATCCTCTTTCAGACTCCTTATTATCTATTTCTATTAATGTGCACAGGGAAAGGAAAAAAAAGTCAATATTCGTTAGTAATTTTTTGACTTGAAAACACAAAGAAGTCTCCAAACTTGCATTTTCACTTGCGAAAATATATTTTGGGTGACAAAATTTAAGAGCTCTCTTCCAGTTTCCAGCACATTCTTAAATGTACTGACTTTTTTCCCTGCTCTACGAACTATCTCCTATAGCCAAGTTCAGCATAATTGGAACCCTGGTGGATGTGCCTCAAAGCACTGCTACCTTCACATTTGAAGCACACAAGGCACCAGAGCTCATTGACTGCATAACCTTCGTCTCCTATGAGCAGTGCCATGAATGATACAAGAACTACTACTGGGAATATCGAATGAGAGCAGTTGCCACATTTTATTATTTGGAATTGAAGGTCTATTACACAGGGATTATATAATTGTGAAAGGAACCATAAAATTCATAACTTTTTTCTATCGTGAGAATTTTGTTTTTCATATAAACCTAAGAATGAAAAATTTAATGAGAAAGCATTTCTATTTTTCCTCTCATACACAAAACATTAGTCTTTCCAAATGTAGTATATGAACTTTCCTACTCTTAATAGTGCTAAATTCAAATAAAGAAAACAAATCTTAGGGTGTATTAGTCAGTTTTCCATTACTGGAGTATATGTGTTAAACGATATGAAGATAAAATGGTTGATTTTCGACTGGTTGGCCCCAATTGCCTCAGGGGTTATGACAGTGTTGTGTTTTGTGGTGGGGACTACATGGGTAGGGGAGCTTGTCATCTAATGGTCAGACACAAAAGTGACTGAAAAAGGGCGATGACTGATTGCCATAAGGCAGCTTCTCTTGCAGTAATGTAATAAGTCTTTGTTTCCTCAGGGTTTCTGGAACAGAAAACATGCATGTTTTTCAGATGCACCATAAGAAGCTATGGGCAAGAAAAGAGAATAAGTTAGCCTTATATTATCTTACTTCATATTTAAAGGGGCTGGCTGGCTTGAGGGACAAACACATAAATACGTCCCCAAAGAAAAATATCTGAAGGAATACTTGCAGATATCCAGGAATATGCATCATGTTCTAAGTAATCAGACAGAAGAATATGTTCATAGGATTTGTCCCAAAGAAACTGCAGATAAAATATTAGCTACCAAGGTATTTTATTGGGAAAAGCAAGAGAACAAATAAAATGAAAATCAAGTAATGTCACTTTGGCTCTTGTTTTACTGAATCTGTTTTTATAATGTTTCTCAGATACTGTAGAAATAAAGAAATTATGCAATTCTCTACTTCTCAAATTATTATATATATTCAATTTTCTCTACTTCAGAAAGCTCCAAAGAAAGTCAAACAAGAAAATATATCTGAACAAATTTATGAAAGTAAAAAAATATATATAATAAAATATTAGCAAGGACTGAATTCTTCATGACACAATGAATACAGTTTTCAAATGTACTAATTACATGAATTCTTTTACTAATCCTCATATTAACCCAGATCAAGTAAGTACTTCTACAATCTAATTTCAAACAGGTATAGCAAGGCCCTATAAATAATAGTTGGTATGCAAAGAGTAGTTAAAAGTCCTTTGCTTAGCATCCTAAAAATCTAGATAGAAAAATAGGATTTTTAAAATTTGAGATTAGAAAAATATGGAGTTTAAAGTATATAAAAATGGATTACTTTTGAAATGTAAACTTGTGGTCTTGATACAGTCAGCTACAATATCTTATAAATTCACTCGCAGAGGGAAAGCACTAACCCCTGTAATTTCATAAACAGAATATACCCATATTACAAAAGACAGATTAACAAGAGGAAAACAAGTTTATCAACATATATATATTTCATATACTCAATACATGAGACACACCCTCACGATGAGTAGCTTTAAGGAAACAACTGTGAAGTCCAGTTTTAAAAGAATTTTCAACATAGAATAGTCAATATTTATAAAAATGACAAGACAATAAAAAAGGACTTTGAGTTTCTCTGAGCAGCAACTTGGGGAAACAGCAACAAATGGCAGATAGAGGTTAGCATAAGTTTTGGTATCATCTCAAGGCTGATGATGGTCTACAAACAGCTTTCTTCAGTGGTTGACCTCTGTTCTCTTAGGTGAGGCTTAGGGGACAGGATAGTTTTTAATCTCTGAAAATCTAAGATCTGCTTTTAGTCAAATATAAGGAACACAGAGGGCTTTCCTGTGTCTGATGCTCATTGTCAGCTCTGCGACTTTCATATTATGTGGAGTCATATTCTAGTCTTCCACACACTCAAATGATGCAAATGGAATAATTGGCTGATTCATTAGGCAGAGAAGTCAGAGATTAACTTTTTTAAAATCTTTAAAATATAAAATTTCTATGTATCTGCAGAAAAGGAACTAATGATTAGATAATAAACAAGGATTGATGTTGAGATGTATGGAAGAAGGTAAATCTACGACTTTCACGATGTTCAATTTAGTGTAAGCGTGCACACTGACTTAAAGGCTACCAAAACAAATCACGTGAATTTAGGAGCTAAAGATATACTCAGGAAGACACATTTATATTTTTTGTTTTGCAAAGATAATTTCTAGATTTAGAATGATAGGCACTTTCATTGCCACTATCAAAGTGATCTTCCAGAAGGAACCCCAAACATTGCTTTGTTAACCTGCTTGCAGTTCATGTAAAAAAATACACACACAGACACACACCCACACACACACACATGCACACATGCACATAGATATACACCCTAGATAAGCAATTTAAAAAGATAAAATTCTTTTTATGGTTCACAATTTCAGAGGTTTCAGTCCACGGTTGTCTGGCTTATTGCTTTTGGGCCAGTGACAGTACAATAATACATCACGATGGAAGAACATGGAAGAGGAACAAAGTCAAAGGAGAAAGGATCGTGGCCCCATTATTACCTTAGTGAAGACATCTCCAGAGACCTAACTTCCTCCTCCTTGGTTGCATCTCTTACAGATTCTAATACCTTCCAATAACACCATAATCTAGCAACCAAGCCTTGAAAACATAGACCTTCAGGGGACACTTATCGAAGCCATAGCAACAGGGAAGAAAGCCTCCCATCACCTAAAATTCTTCATAGAAATATGTGACTTAAGTAATGACTTATTGCTCTACTTTCTCAAACTGACTTTGACAATTTTTATGAAAGATTCTAATCCTATAGGCCTACCAGCTAATAAAGCAATTTTGTCAGATAACCCTTGCTATGAATTTCTGCAAAATGTTTGGCTAAATTCCTTCATTTCTCTTTTTTACAACTTTCACCAACTACAAGCAAGCTCAGCTTCAAAAGATTTGCACATTTTTCAGACAGCAAAAAACCGTCTTCTCCATCTTGATGAAGAGTTTGTGAGTCTGAAAGAACTGACGAGCTAAACATAAAACCCTGCTGTTTTGAAAATTGTGTATGAACCCCAAACAAAGTGTGCCATCTGATCTTTTTGCTATAGTGAGTGTTCTTTGTGGCTCTGCAGAATTACTGAGTTGCTTTTGTAACCTTTTCTTTCTCTGTACTGTACAACATTGATGTTATTACCATACAGTCTTATACAATACATGTAAGCATGGGTGGAAGAATTAGTAAAACTCCTCTGAGGTGAATTCAGGGTATCATAACCTGCCAATAGAAATCTCAAGGAGGCTCAGTAAGTACCCATGATGACAATAGAAGTACTATGCCCATGAAGATAATGAAGTTATCTTTTTGCAGGTTAGAATCTCAGATTTAAATGACATGAACATGCTGATCGTACTGATCCTAATTTGGTTAGATGACACAAATGAGCAAAAAGCATGGAAAGTGGGTTGACTTTTTGTAAGCCAACAGCATTTCCTCACTAAAATGTCAAACACACTAGCCCAAAGTTCCAAGAAAATGAAACTTATCTTTTTGTGGATTTCACTCCAACAGTGTTCTGAGTTGTAGGCTCATAATAAAACTTTAACAGTGGGAAATGGAATATCATCACCCAATATATATTTCAAAAAGCCTCTATAAATATCCTTAGTTGCTGGAGGCTTATTACCCAGGTCTTGCTTGGGTTTATATTTCTCCAAAGGAGAAAGTCTTATATTTTATAAGTATATTAAATTTTTATTTTCAAAAAGCTGTTTTTAGGAAAAATAGGTAAAATAACAGACCCTTTCAAATTAGCATATGGATGTCTCTGCCTTCTGATATTGAAGTTGTATGTGTGGAAAGCGGTGAGGACCTAGAATAGTATAAAAGTTACAGGACTATACTAGAAATTCAAAATGCTGAGCTGTAGTTACACTGTAAATATTATGAGGAGTTTTATAAGATTTACTTAGATGTGTAAGTTAGTATGTGCCAGATATATTTATACTAGGAATAAAGTACACAGTTAAAGGGGAAAGCTATATATTTGTAAGATATATGATTGATCTAGCTGGACACAAATTTCCTCAGTTAGATGAATGTAGCAATTCAGGCTCTGAACCCTCATGCTGATCCTTGGTCCTCACAGGTCAGTTTACAACATATTTAGATCATTCCTAGAGGGGAAGGAAATCAAGAGATAGAGGAATGGAGAGGAAGAGAAGGGATAAAAGGTGAGGAAAAAGGAATTGGGATGGGTTCTGCACATGCACCAACTCCACTCAAGGAATATAAACATTATGTACTTAAAACATGGACAATAAAAAAAAGGAAGGGATCGAGGAATAGGTGGAGGATGGAGTAAAGGGAAAGGGGATGAAAAAAGGAACTAAAACGTGTTATGTGTACCTGAACCAACTTTCCACAAGGAACATAAAGAGTAATTACTGCCTACATGTACTAACAAACTAAAATTTTAAAATATATGTAACTGAGTAAGATAGGCAAAAGAATACTAAAGGGAACACTCCTCTTTCATAATAAACCAAGATTTGGTGACACTCTTTTAAGTTAAAACACAGATAATTACTGTTAACTTTCATAGGAGACACAAAAGACATATAATTGAAAAACAGAAATTGCTTTCACCGCATCATCAATTAACAAGTATCTTGCACTAAGCCACTGTGGGGTGGTTTCTTAGACATTATGATTATGAAATGGATGTAAGGTGTGAGGGAGACAAAGTGGATACAAATATAAAGGAAATAGAGGAGTAAGCGTGACACTAGGTTTGCATAGGTTAAATAGACTCAAATCTTCTGGAGATTATTAGCACTTTTTTACTATGATAAAATAAAATATATTTTATTTTCTCCCTTTCTTCAATATTCACTCCCTTTTCCCTCCCTCACTTCTATTTTTCTTAATCGCATTCACTTTATTATGAAAACTAAACATACATCATCATTTTTGGAAACTACCGCTTCCTTGATCATCTACGTATGACTAAGAACAAAGGGAGTGTCCAGCCACTCTATTAAGAACATTTTGCTTATCTAAAATCACTGAGAAGTGTTTCCTTCTGAAGCCTGGAGATAATAATAAAGTACTTTTTATATATGTGCTTTCATATATGACAGATTTTATTTAGAATGACTTTCAAAAACTAGCCATTATTTGGAATTTTTATCAGTGGTCAAATTGAAGCTAAGTCACAAGAGATTACAAAACATTGCTAACAAATTTTTGTGTTCATTGCATAGCCACAGCTGAGGGTGTACGAGCAATATTTTCTCCCAGAACCTTTAAATGATTGTATCTTAGAATAAATAACATAGTTACAAAGTTCTGTGTTCTTTCTCATGCATCAATTGTTACTCAAATTGCTCCTTCTATTGTTGTCCCCACTTTCTGTGGATAGACAATATTCTTATGAGTTTCAGAACATTCACATTGCCCAGTTATATGAAATACAATTGGTCATTTTTACTGCTGAAGTTGTTTTTGTTCATTTCTAGAAGTATCTGTCATTTCATAAAAAACACATTGTGTGTGTATATATATATATATACATATATATACAAATTAAAATCATTGAAAAGAATGGTTGTGTCTGTATCTTCCCATATGTATTACAATAAAAATTTATACATAATCTAGTTTTTGCACAGCCTAGCAAAATTAGCAATATTCATCTGCAGGAATCTCTTTTAGAACTACTTTTTAATGACCATATCAAACTTCCTCTAAAGTATGCTTTTGTTGTTGCATTATTTCTTTGCATAAAAAGTAATGGTTGTATTAAAATTTATGTCTCCTATATTAAAGATGATCCCACATCTATAATTCTATTACAAAAAGGCACTGGCATTTTAATGCCAGTGGCTTTTAGATAATTATGTCTCTAACACAAATATACTTATCAGCGTAACAACCCATTTCAAAAAATAGAAAAGAGGCAATATTTACATCAATGGTGCTTTGAAACTCTTTTCCTTCAGGGATACACAGCCAGAGAATCTCTAGTCTTTTTTTCTTGACAGGTTATAAATATTCTCAGAAGTAACTGTTTTGATGTTGCCTTAAAAATTGGGGGTGGGAAAAAAAAAGAACGAAGGCTGGAGATACTTGTACTTTCACATAAATTTTGCTATCACATTTGACAGCTTAATTATATTGTTGTTATTTGCATTTCTTGTGTTACTTCATACTTTAGAGTCCTAACTAATGGCTTTCCATAAAGTAATACTTCACTGTGTTTTGCTGAATGAAATCTTATCTCAGTTTCTTGTTATGCTAGATAAATTCAATCAACAACAACCATATGTTAAGAACTTTGAAGTTTGTTTGTTAAAAATCAACAATTTTTGAAAGCCTGTATTCTTGCCTATGCACAATACATGTTTGAAAATAAAACAGCATTCCATAATAGAAAGGGAATTTAGAGAAATGGCTATGGAAATTTAGAGGAGACAGAGAAAATCACCTCATATCTCAATACAATTTGGAAATGTTTGTACACCATTCCCCCATCACCAATTACCTAAGGATTAGAAAATTTCTGCCACGTCTCATCTCTTCTCAAAATTTTCCACAGAAGAACTCAAAGTTAACTTTATGGAAGCACACCTTATTTGAAAATTGTTTTGTGCTCTTTAAATGTCTATTGCCTTCAGACAATAATTAATTATATGAAGTACATTGCTTTAGTCCTGTTGAGAATCATCCCTAAGCATCATGTGGAACACAGAAGTTTCTGATCTGAACTGGTAAAATTCCACTTTCTAAATTCTATGATCACAAGGGCTGGGGATCTAGCTCAGTGGCCTCAGCGCCTACCTGGCAAGTGCGAGGTCATGAGTTCGATCCCCGGTGCTACAAAAAAAAAAATTCTATGATCAGGTAAACTGGTAGCAGTTCCATTATACTTTTGCTATATTTTTATGATGTTGAGAAAAAATAGGTGAAAAGTACAGAATGAGGCTTTCCACATTATTCCAGGGAGAAAAATTTGTAAGTTCTAGAACTTGAGCAACACTTAGTACAATATAGAAGTCTCAGGAAGACACAGATTTCTGAGTTCTACCCCAGAATTTTGGAATCAGTAGCTCTGGGGTGTGGACAAGGTATTTGTATTTCTAGCAAATTTCAAGGAGATAAAGCTACTGGTGGTTAGAAATTACTGAATGAAAAGAATCTTGTAAGAGAATTGAACTCTTCTTAAAAGCAGCGTGGTCAATTCCCTATTTCTACCCTATGAACTAGATATAATCAGTTTAATCTGTTTCTGTATTTTCCTTCCTCTTAGAATAACTTCAAAGAAAACTGAGAAATTATAAATTTAATACAACTTATATAAGAACTAAGGATAAGTAAAGGGACAATTCTCTTTTGGTCAGGAACACGTGGGAAGAGTGGAAGAAGTAAGGAAGAAGGGGAAGAAGGGAGGGAAGGAGGAAAGGGAAAGAGAAAATGAAATGACTGTCAAGGTCTTCAGGCAGAAAGACTTCTCAAACATAATGACAGCAAAATAAATGCAGTTTCCTCAGAAAGGAGGACTGGAAGTCTCAGAATCTGGCAATTTTAGTGATTTTACAAATCATATCTATTGTCCTGAGATAATTTTTCTCTTAATACTCAGCTGCCACACATAAGTGTTCAATTAGGATAATTTGTTGACAGGCTCATTAGTAATTTCATTTGGAGACCTCTGATTGAGTTTCTGATGCTAATTAAAATAAAAAGTTCATGCAAATCTTATTTCATACGAATGAGCCCATCAATGAACAATTATGATGCTAAATCAATTTTAAAACATTTTTGGTAAGTTTAAAACATTTCAAAGGATATTTTCTAAATTATCATTTTAATTATAGTAGGATAATTGAAACAAAGATATTGTAACTACAGAAAATAATAGATGCCTATTGTAAAGATGTTTAAATTTCCCCCTTAAAATTTTATTTCAGAGATTATTAAAAATATCTAAAACATGTAGACATTTCTAAAAGACTCATGGAATCCAGATGCTTCCCACTTCTGGGTTGATTCTTTTCCAAATTACAGTAACTATTCAAACCATAGCAATTTCACAGAGTGTTGCCTTGTCCACCTGGTGGCTGGGTGTGTGCCCAGAATTTCCTAGAACTGGCAAAGTGTGAAGTGTGCAAGATTTCAAAGCTGACAATCCAGATAGTGAGAGGACTAAAGGACTACGTGATGTCAGGAGGGTTAACGCTGTTGAGGTGTTGGCAGAAAGGAACCCTTCTACATTGCTGGTGGGAATGCAAGCTAGTACTATACAACCATCACAGAAATCAGTATAGAGAGTTCTTGAAAAACTAAAATTAGAAATTCCATATGATCTGGTTATCCCCCTTCTAGCTATCTTCCTCATAGAGTTTACATCATACTACAATTACACATGCACACCAACGTTTATAGCAGCACAATTAATAATAGCTAAATCCTGGAAGCAGCCTGTATACTCAACAACAGACAATTGAATAATGAATATATGGTATTTATACATAATGGAATACAATTCAACTTTAAAGAAGAACAAATTTGAGACATTTGTAGGAAAATGCATGCACCTGGAAAATACTGAACAAAATGAATCAGACACACAAGCTTGGTGTCTCTC
Source organism: Cuniculus paca (assembly GCA_004365215.1). NCBI lineage: Eukaryota > Metazoa > Chordata > Mammalia > Rodentia > Cuniculidae > Cuniculus > Cuniculus paca. Next base: position 17,377 of record RJWT010003350.1, on the reverse strand, counting down.
ATTTGAGTAAAGACAAGTACAAACTAAGAAAAATAAAGGAAGGATAGGAGACAAGGGGATGGATCTCTTGAAAATAGGAAAGGGTCCAGGGGACCAAAGGCGAGGGGAAATGGGGAGGAGTTGGGAAAATGGGTAGAGAAGATATGCCATGTACAGGACCCTGGTACCTCAGTGAATGCGAACATTCTAGCCCATAAATATCAACTAAGATGAACAGTATCAACAAGCATGAAAAAGAGGAAAAGGGAATTAGAAGAGAAGGGAGGGACTAAAGGGGATTACATAAAAAAGAAACAAATCATATTATGTGCATGTATCAGTTCCCCAAGATGACTGTAAAATATATATAGCTACAAACATGTACTAATAAACAAAAATAGTAATTAAAATACATAAAAGAAGATTGGTACAACAATAAGAAAATGATTAGCCTTAACTTGGATAAGTAAGCTACAGCTGGTAGAGTGCTGGGTATCTTCGATGGAACAGCAGCCTGTAATTTCACAGGCTGGTTATTGGAGGAACTATGGGCAGTCACTCACCCTTAGCATTACCACATAGGGCCATACTTTTCCTACCCTTCACCTCACTGGAGACATAGAATAGATTTGTAAATTTTTTAACTTGGTTTGTTCATATTATATGGTATTAATGTTCCAAAATAATTATTTAAACTCCAGCTAGAATTGCACAGATATCAGAACCATACATAGGTGTTAAAGAATTTGTCTAATTCTTTGTGGATAAGCACAAAACCAGCAACTCATTGATGTTTTTAAATTAAGTTTGCATTTCTATCTTGTTGCAGTTAATTATATCATTAAACTCGTCTCTAAAGCTTGTGCTTAAGAAAGTTTGCAGGCCTTTTGTAGTGGTATTTGTTTTCTGAACGTGGTGGTGTTTTGTCATTGCTATTTTTGTGTTAGTCAAGGTAACAGCTACTGATTTATGTTGTAAATATGAAAGGATTTGGGTGTACATGTAGCTGGCTAAAACTCTATTTCCAGAAATGTAGGTTGTGAGACAAATCGAAATGTAAACAAATGTAAACACCTTCCTGGACCCATAATTGGTGTATTGGTGTGTGTGTGTGTGTGTGAAAATGCCAACCCAACGCTCACTTTGATGATATTACAGAAGCAGCTGCCTGTCAGTGTTTCTCAGTTCCTGGCAATTTGCATACAAACCAGAGAGTCTGAATAAACATTGTATACTTTCCATTGAAGTGTTCCACAGATGTTGGCAAAGAGATGAGAGCATCCCTTGGAAGGGACAAATATGCATATTCACATATACATAGAAAGATGAGACCTCAGGCAGGCACAGCAGTGAAATAGTTTTCAAAGGAGTAGCATTTCTATTTGTCAAATCCAAATCAAGAGTTAAAATGACCCAGTCAGTAACAGTTTTGCTCTTGAACAGATGGACACTAAACAACTCTTCTGCATAGTTTGCAAACTTTGTCTAGAAGAAAATGTCCAATACCCTGCCTGGACACAATAGGTACCCATACGCTGATATTTCAAAAGTAGAATTAACCTATTTTAAATAAACAATCCTTATATCCCTAAGCAACGCCTTGTATATGAGCTATTTTAAAAGTTGGAAATTTTCACAAATTTTTCCAAATATGGAATAATTCACTTAATTTATTCTAATAATAGAATAGGAGGACAGAAATATGGCTTACTAAATATCATTACAAATTTCTGTCAAGTAAATAGTTCTAAGTGTATCACATTAAAAGAGACTTTAGTTAAGATAAAACTCTTGTGTCTCACAAAAGTAAGGATGTACCCAAGGTATGAAATCTTCATTTTGGCTTATTAGAAGAACAGACTAATAGGAAAACATGGGCTTTGAAGACAGGCATGTTTGTTAACTTCTACTGTCTTTTATTTACTTGCTGTGTGGCTAGAAGTCATTTTGGTTACTTGAGAATGAATCTTTGTTATTGTACAATAGTAGCTGCTATTTTTCCTGTTTTTTCAAGTATTGAGATAATACATACTAAACTAAGTTTGTAAGATGTAACATACTAGTAAATAATAGTGACGGTGGTTTTAACTTCCTTCTTCCTTTTTAGCTGTGTAAACCTGAAAACCAATTTTGTCAATTTAAGTCTATAGCTCTCTTTAATTTTTTGTATCTGTAATTCTCAGTCTAATACATCAGCATCACATGGAAACTTGGTTAAAAAAACAATTCTTAAGCTCTATCCTTCTTAAATGAGACATTCTATAGGTAGACTTTTAAATTTGTGTCTTAATAAGCTTCCAGGTGATAGTACTGTATCCAAAACTTCGACAAATGGTGAACAAAAGGAACAGTAACACTAGCTACAAAAGCTACTGTGAGGCTCATTAGAATCACCTGGATTATACATGCATCTATTAACTCACGACTGTATACTTACCTGCAGTGTGTGCATATGCACTCACACCTACCCACCCAGCCTAATTAAATCAGAACAACACTCAGAAGGCGGAGAACCAAATTCAAGCATCCAGATTCTTTTTTAAGTTCATAGTAATGTGTTTGCACACTCTAGTAGTGCTAAATATTTCCAGAGATGTGATAGGTGGCCAAAACACCTGGAGTTAGCTACAGTTATCTTCAAATGGTTAATGTAATTATGTCCATAGTTCGAGGCCATACAATTATTGGGACTGTAGTGTTGTGATGCCTGTTTCTTTCTCCCTCTCTTACTCTGCCTCTTTCTTGATTAACTGGCCAGAGAATGGTGTTTGGCATCTAAAGATTCTGCATCCACAACTACTGTATCCTCTGTTGCACTGCAGTCTTTTGCTTCCTAACCTATCAAATATAGTCACTGATCCGGAACAGAAAGAAAGAAACATATAGACTCTTTTTACTACATCTGCCCTTTTCCTCAGAACCTCGGGATTTAGCAATTGCTATAATTTGCATGTTTAATGCTCCCCAAAGGAATATATTAAAGACTTGATCCACAGAGAGGCACTACTGGGAGATACTATGGACCTGCAAAAGGTGGGGCTTGTCGGAGGTAAAGGAGTGCTATCAAAGTGTACTGAGGGATAGAGACCACTTCTCTTCATCTTTTTCTATTTGCTTCCTGTCCACAGGGTAAATAGTTTGCTTTGTCACATGATCCTGCAGCAGAGGCTTAATGCACTCTGACCAATCAATCACTGACCAGAGCTTCCAAAACCATCAGTTAAATAAACCTTTTCTCTTCCTAGTTAATTATTGCAGGAATTTTTATACTGACAAAAAGCTGACCAACATAGAAACTCAAAAGTCAGGCAAGCAGTTATTGCCTTTGCAAAGTGTCTAGTTTCTACTGTCAAAGAAAATCAGTGGGCTGGGGATTTAGCTCAGTGGTGTAAGCGCCTGCCTGGCAAGAGTGAGGTCATGAGTTCAATCCCCAGCGCCAGGGTGGGTGGGTGAGGAGACCAAACCACAGCCACAAAAGCTACCAAAAACAAACTGTATTCAGGAGCATTGCAATAGGGAAAGACAGGTCCCAAGATATCACTGACTCCATTTTCGCTGCACACCAGGCATAAGTGAAGATACAGAGCCAGAGATCAAGGGACTTAATGGACGGAAATGGCTAAATGCTAGGGAACACCAAGTACTGGAGGAAATCTGGCTGAATCCACTTAATAAGATTCCTGCTGAAGGCAGGACAGGGTGACCAAATAGCAAGGGTGAGGAATGAAAACTTTTGCTAAGTTATGGAAGCTGATTTGGGATGAGGGCAAGAGATTTATCCTAAACTAAGTACCTCACTGGTATTGATAAAACTGTGTTTTACAAGTGCAAAAGTAGGGTTGCAAGAAGTTTAGAAGCCTTATTAAAATTTGGTCAAGCAAAGAATCTTTGTCATTACAATAAAATAAGATCTGGGACCAGGGATCTAGCTCAGTGGCCTAAGCACCTGCCTGACAAGTGCAAGGTCATGAGTTCAATCCCTGGTGCCGCAAAAAAAAAAAAGTAAATAAATAAATAAGATCCCCTTAAACAGCAAGAACAAAGCCTCAGAACAGCAAACATCACAAAAAAAAAATCTTGCTATACCGGTACAGCGACTAGTTTAACATAAAAATCTAGAAGAATTACATAGAAAAATATTTATGGAAATTGGTTTTTGTTCTCCTTTTAAATAGACACAATTTGACCTAAGTAAAATTGAGGACTATATTAGACTACATTCTTTATTGGGACTAAAATGCTTTTTTAAATTAAGTCAGTTTTATTTAAATACTTAGAAGAAAAAATATTACATCTATATTGAAAACAAAAAACTTTGACTAAGAAAGTTAAATTGCCCAAAGAATTGACTATTTAACTCAGCAGACATACTATCACCGTACTCAAACTGTATCCAAAACTTTATGTCACAGACATGAAAAATTATTCCCAAAACAACTGGCATAAAAACTACACATCTATTTTATGCAGTGGGACATTTAAAAGAAGGGGATAATATGGAGACGCTGCAAATTTAAATGAACCAGCAAGTGTAAGCTGCTGCAAGTTTTATCACCAGTCTTTTCTGCATATCCTATCCCCCTCTCTGTGTACTCAGATTAGATAAAGCTCTCTTTTCATTATAGGGAAAAACAGAAAAATTTGCATGCTCTACTTTAGCAAAAGTGACAACTAAGTATGGGAGTGATTCAGTTATTGAACTTACCTCAACTGTAAAGAACTCCACATTTGAATTAATAAGATAATTGAGGTCAAAGAATTATAGTAATAATTGCTTAAAGCCTTTATCTTGTATACTTGAAAAATAAATATTAATTTCACAAATGTCAACTCCAGATCTGTTAGTAAAATAATGGTGAATTAAAATTTTGTCTGATGAAAACATAGGTGACATTGGTGAATATATTTTAATCCCTCAATTACAAAGCCATGAATATAATAGTATAAACACTGTATTTCTGTTATAAACACACATCTACATATACATGTAACCCACACATAGGTTGCTTTTGTAGTCAAAATAACCTGGTTTTCAACAACCAAGCAAATACAAATGAACACAGAGCTATAAGAACAAACATTTGTTTCTCCAAAACTTCAAAAAATTAACTATTCAAAAATCTCTACTAAATACTTCAAATATTAGTACTGATAAGGTACAATATTAACCAACATGACTTTGAATTCATGGGATGATACTTGCCAAGGGATATACTTAAGCCATTAGAGAGTATATAAAAATATATCTAGCCAAAATTAAGTACCACTTTATCTGTCTTTTGTTGTTAATCAAAATGCATCCTAATTTTAATGTTTATTCTGCATTTAAATAATGAAACATACTCATACCTGTAAGACTGACAAAAGTCATAAATTTTGATAATACAGGTAAACCATCCCTAACACCCAAATCTCAAATTCAATATCCAAAACATTTTGAGCGGTTACTCGACTAAACAAGTGGAAAGGAACACATCTGACCCTATATAGAAGTTTGCAGTCAAAATGCATAAGGATCAAAAATGTTGCGTAAACTACCTTCTGGCTATGTGTATAATGTGTTTATGAAACATAAAATGAACTTTAAATTTAGACTTGATCGTCTTAGCCATACTCAAATTGTAGTCAAAGCTCCTATGTCACAAAGACTTGGGATATATTCCCATCCCACCAAAAACAGGCATATAACATTAATCATTTATTTTATCTAATCCACAAGATATCTCATTGTATATATGCAAAATTCAAAATATTCTGAAATATGAAATGTGTCTTGTCTTGAGCATTTTGAACAAAGGATACCATATGTAGTATTGACATGAATTAAGAGAAACTGGTAAGACCGTCAAATATGAAACTTCTATTAAACACAATTTTGAAATACCTTCCATATTCATCAGATTTCCTGTTGCTGGAAACAATGTCCAACACCCACAACTTAGAGGAGGAAAAGTTGAATTTGGCCCACATTAAGAGGATTCAATCCATGATCAGCTGGTTTCATGGCAGAAAGCTATCATGGATCAAAGCTTCTTCATGCTTGGTGGCCAGAAAATAGAGCAGGATAACAGTATTAGAGAAGTGGGAGGGCAATGTCTTCATAACACACCTAATCACACCTTGAAGTGTGCTCCACCAATGCCCTGGGTAAATCACACAGCCAGTCAATTTTACATTCCACCTTAACCACCATAATTATCAAAATCAAATGCAAGCACAAGTTAAATTCTAGGAACTTTGCTAGAGTTTTTTATCCTACAAACACACACATATATTCTTACTTAGGAATGAAATGAAAAGTGTACAAAGATACCATTTCAAAAGATTTTTGCAAAAGGGAAGGGGAATAGAGGGAGGGGAGAAGAAATAGAGGTGATAAAAAAGAACTAAGATGTGTTATTCAAATGCACCAACTCCCTGACATGAATGTAATCATTATATACTATAAACATATACTAACAAGAATTAAAATTAAAGAAAACAAAGATATTCATTCCAAACTAGTCATGCTAGCAAAGAAATGGTAAAAAATGTACTGCCCTTTAAGATGGTGATTAATGACCTATTTGTTAACAAGAAATAGTGCATAGGTTTTTAAATAGCTCTAAACATATAACCATGAAGTGATATCATATCATATCATATCACATCATATCATATCATATAGGTATATTAAGTCAGAACCAAACTTAATTGTACTTAATTGATACACTATACTTTAAACATGGTTATTCTTTCCCAAGTGTTCAATGTGATTGAAGACTTGGCCCCCTGAGTGGCAGTACAGCATGGTCGTAGACCTTTGGAAAGGTGGGTCCTACTGGGAGGTTGTTAGGTTATTGGGACCCCATGTCCTCGGAAGATAGATCTTAAAGAAGATTGTTGTAAAACAAGCAAACCTGGCCCAGTCATTCCCCTTCTATCTGCTCCTGGCTGGAGTTGTGACTGCTTGCTCTAACTTGAGCTCCTATCTTTTCCATCTGCCATAGAGTCTCACCAGAACTGAACCAATGCAGGAGCGAAGCCCTTGAACCTACAAAACTGTACGTTAAGACTTTTCTCTTCATAAATTAGCTGTTTTAGATAGTTTGTGGTAGGAAAGCAAGGTTGCATAAAAATGCATAGTGTGTCTACAATTTCATAAATAATTTTGAAGTATAAATTTGAAAAGAATTTTGAGGCTTCTTTTGGAGGATATGAAAGTAGCTGGGACGGAAGTAACTCCAAGATGATATGTACTTTTTTCAAGCTCATACTTTGTAAATTTTAAATTTTATACCATTTGTATGGATTAAATATTCAGAAAAAGTAAATTTAGAAATCCAAAATATTACAGTTAATTTTTACAGATTTGGAACTCAGAGAAATTGAATATTTCTGTGATAAGAACTTGGCATTCTTCTTTGTGCATTATTGTGTGTGTGCGTGTGTGTGTGTGTGTATATATATATATATACACATACATACATATATTGTGTGTGTTCATGTGTACTGAGTTAGATTTTTGTCTCTTTATAAGAAAGTTGAAGATTAGATAGATTCTATAATTTTCTTAAAATATCATAGCAATTAAATAGTAAGACCAAAACTCATAAGTAGTTTTTTTCAGTTCTAAAACCTGTGGCCTGAATACTACATTGTTCTGTACTTGCTTTTTAGGGGTTAGTTACACCTAGATAACAGTTTTGAACTTTACATAGTTACTAAATGTCAAATTGTCAAATCTAACATTCTACGTCAGAAATGTACAGTTTTGAAATTGGTGGTGTCCTTCACAGTAAACATTCTCATTTATAAACTTCAACTACTTCTTCATCAGATGGAATCATAAAGCCATTATCAGACCTGTCTAGAAAGCCATTCCTAAACACTGCCTTGTTTGCTTTCTGAATTGTGCTACTTTCGCTTTAAACCCTCAGAAACAACATATCAATTATTTTGGTTATTGACATGCAGTAAGAGGTAACAAGGTCTGGTTCATAGGGACAGAGATTGATACTGCAAATTTTGAACTCATTTTATAGCTTCACAAATGCTTTTTAAGTGTGACTTTTATCAAACCTCTTAACCCCTGGAAATTCTGCCTCTGAAATGGTAGCTGCAAAATGCACCATGCTCTATGGAATATTATGAGCTTTCATTAATTAATGTTCTGTAGAGCACTTTGAGATTTGGTTTCAATGGTACTACATCAATGCAAAGTATCAGCGAGCCTCTTAAAAATCAAATTGTCACCTGCTCCAGGGATTCAGGCAAAGCCTGTACTTTGCTGATAATGAAGTCAACTCGTGTGCATTTTTTTGAAGCCAGGGTGAAGTTTATTAGACCAAAATTTTAATAAGGCTACTTGGGAGCTGAGCAAAAATAGAGGTAAATAAATACTGTCAACTCTCAACTGCTTGAACTAATTTATGAATTAACTGTGGCCAAAATGGGCAGAGTTTTTAAGTCCTCAAGACCCTTCATTGCCAGGCAGTGAACAATTCTTGAAGGGCCTACCTGGCCAGGATGCAGAGAGGAAGTACAGCTACATAAGAAGACTGGCTGATGCTGGGCCTTTTAGGCTGCCCATCTCCCTTTACTCTGCATATGCTTCCTTTCTCCTTAAGAAGGCCAAGGCCAGACACAATGTCTCAGTGGCTCCATAAATGTCCAGGAAGAAGGGAAAGTGAGCCTCTTTCTTTGTTATATCATTATATTATATTTATTATCAGCACTATTTGTAAGCTTCTCTGAAGAAGGTTAAACCCCTAGATTAATATGACTCAGCTAAAGTAAATTCACAAATTTGTTAAAAAAAAAACTCAACCATGTCATCAGAAAATAAACTGAAAACTTGTTTTAAGTCTACTTCCATGACATTTTATCTCATGCCTACTCTTAAACAAGTCTTCATTGTTCTGTTTTTATTAATAGCCAACAAAAGAATATATTCAAGTTATTTTGAGGGAAAAATTCAACAGTTGTAAAGAGAAAATACAGTCACAATCTCTAGTCTACTCTCTTGGTATTTTTTAGCACCTGCAACACAATTGGTACACAGTGAATATCCCTGTTAAATGAGAATTTTCTCATACTTATCTACTCATAAATTCTGTTTTGGTATCACATTTGCTTACTTTATGGTAGTCATTGCTTATAAATTAAGAAACTTGAATTTAAAATGAAACAAAAATATTCAAAAAATAGTTCTGGTAGTAAAAATCACATTTGCCAAATATGTTACAAAAATGTAAAAAAAACTTGTTTAAACTTTCTGAAAATATTAAAAATACAACAGAACAAAATGCATTCTCTAAAATAGGAGCTTATCTTAAATATTGAAGTTTTTTATGAATACTAGAAATTTTGATATTTGATAATAAAAGACAAAGCCCAAAAATTTCATCCAGAATAGTATTGTTTCTACAGAGAACAATATAAAAAGTAGTATGAGGTTGGAATAAAATAACAGCCAGTCAATGTCAAACAAAGTTTTGATTGTACTTTTTTCAAGATAAAAAAGAAATTCTAGCCAGACATAGTGGCACACACCCATAATTCCAGCACTCAGAAGGCTGAGGCAGGATGATCACTGTGAGTTCAAGGCCAGCCTGAGCTACAAAGTAAGTTCAAGGTCAATCTAAATTGCTTAGTGAACCTCTGTCTCAAAAAAGACAAAAAGCAAACAAACAACAACAACAACAAAAAACACCTGTATCATTGCCTGACAATAGACTTGTCTTCATTTTCTATTCTGATTAGTAGAAAGCCTGTCAGCTAACTTCCTGAAAAAGTTTGATACTTATCCTACAATTTTGCCCAATGTAATCACAAATTAAAATTAGCAGTGAATGTGTACAGCAGAGATACAGTATATCCACATGAAGAATCTCTCACTATCTACAAATACCAATTCAAAATGGATCATAGATTTACACATAAGACCTGTAACTATAAAACTACCAGAAGAAAACACCAGAAATGATTCATAACATAAAACTGGAAAATGGTATTTTGGAAGAAACCTCAAAACCAAAACCAACAAAATAAAATAACAGATAAAACACAATAAGACTGATCTAAAAAAGCTGTATAGCGAGGGGGAAAAAAAGGTGAAAATACTTGCAAATTATTCATTCAACAATGAATTAATACCCAGAATACACAAGGAAGTCAATTCAACAGAAAACAAATTCCTCAAAACAAAATTCTTAATAATCATACTATTGGAGAAAAAGATCTGAATCTCATTTCACAAAAAAAGTCATATATGACCAAAAGTATAAGAAAAAAATCAATAACCATCATTAAAGTGTAAATCATAACCACAATGAAATCACCTCATTCCAAATAGAACAATGGTTATATAAAAAGATAATTGCTAATGAGAATGCGGAGAAGAGAGGACCCATGCATACTATTGGTGGGAATATCAATTAGTGAAGCCATTATGAGCAGGAATGAACTTGGAGGACAGTACAAAAGTGAAATAAACCAGACACAGAAAATCAGATCCCTCAAGATCTAATTCACATGGAGAATTAAAAAAAAAACTGACCTCATAGAAGTAGGAAGCAGAATAGTGGTTACCAGAAGCTAGGAAGGGCAGAGAGGGAGGAAGAACAAGGAAAATTTGTTCATTGGATACAAAGTTACAATTAGAAAGGAAGACTAAGTCCTGATGTTTTATTTCATAGAGGGGACAACAGTAAACAATGTAGTTAATAATAATGTATACTTCAAAATACCTAGGAAAGAAATTTTTGAATAGTCTCCTCACAAAAAATAAGTGTTTGGATATCCTAATTACCCTGATTTAGTCATTATGTAATTATACATTTATCAAAACAACACATTATACCCTATAATATTTACAAGTATTATAAAACTAAAAATAAATTCAGTATTTCAATATTTAACTAGTTCATAAGAAAAAAATAGTGTTTTAAGGCTATTAAAATTTTTTAAATGTAAAGAAGAAAACTAAATAAGCTATATTTAAGGGCACCAATTTCTGGTGGAGATGAGATAGCCTCCTTAGCACTTGTAGAAGTTCCTAATTACCTACCAGGCATTCCATGTGAACTATAAATTATCCATGAAAATGAACACCATTATAAAATTTTCTCAGAACAAAACTGTAAAATATAGTATCAGGGATCTTGCCAAGGTCCCCAACTGCCTACATGAGGGGTACGGCAAAAGGATGAAATAAGAAACAGACAAATTTAGTAATGCATGATGGAGAGGCACTGGGAGATCAATGCCTCAGGATGGACAGAGACCAACATACCCCAAACCAGTCACTATTTATTGGGTGTAGACAATGTAGGAGGGCTAGCGGAAGATTTGAGGTCAGTGGAAGAGTGAGATAATCCTGGGATGAGTCAAGAGGGTGGAGATGATCTTATGGTAGGAAGGCTCTCATCCTGGAGTGTTCTTTTTAATCTTAGTAGTTTTAGTTTAGTCTTAGTGGGTGGGAGAGTATGGCCCATCCCAAAAGAGTTCATGGGAAGTCTCAAAAGAGTGAAACCATAATCCCAAACCTCCATTTATTCCTTAGGGAAATATGCAAAATTAGCCATTATGAATTTGTGGTCCCCAACAACACACTCCATAGATTATTGGAATGGCGATTTTTTTCCAACTGCAGAACTCAAAAACTTGCCAAATTCTAAGCTTGGGAGGCAGAGAAAACAACATCAAATGTTTATGCTTAAATAAAACTATTACCGGGGTAGTCGTTTGAAAAGTATATTAATCAATATTGCAATCAACCAAATATGTTAAGTATATTACACTTTACAGGTTCTCCTTCCTACAGAAGGGTTACACTTTATCACTATACAGCACAGACATGGCTCTGTGAGTTGCTGTTGTCAGTTAAAAGAGGGCAGAAACGGATAGGTGTCACTGCCTAGCAGACATGTCAAGGGCCAATTCATGCTTCGATAAGTCTATTTTCTCCCTCAACTGTGGTTACTGCCAACGCTCAGATGGTAGCTGATATATTATTCCACATCCTAGAGTGATGGCTATGTTGAAACCGAGCAGAACTTCCAGCCAGCTCATCCACACAGATGGCTCAGGCAAGAAACAATTTTTTATTGTTTTAAATGTGTCAAAACGGCAGAACCTTTATTTTGAATAATGAACCAAATTTGGAAAACTGACCCCAGATCAGGCTGGTGCAATAACTGACCCATTCAGGCATTCCAAATTACTCAGAGTAACCTCATGAAAGCCAAAATGTACTTCAATTTGTAGATAGTTTTAACTGACACAGCAGTGCTTATGTGGTTTTGACCTTTGAAGGAGCTCTAGAAGGCATTCATGAAACATTAAGGGAAATACATACATTCACTTCTTGTGTTACACTTAGTCTGTGGTTTAAAATTAGAATTTACCTGTGCCCAAAATGTAAACTCACTTTAAATGGCAATATTTTTATACTGAGCTTTAATAAGACTTTTATTTTTAAAAAGAACATTTGATATCACTTTTATCTGTATTTATGTGACCTTACACAGTTAAAATTTAATATAATCTGAAAATTTATTGTTTTTCCTTACATCTGCCTTGGCTGTTAATACTAATTTTGTCTGGAAGCTATCAAAAAAGCAAAACTGTGTGTTTTTTATTAAATGTACTGTAGTTAAACTGTAAAATAATCAGGTACAAGTATCCTATAGAACCCATGCACAGTGACTTTTCTAACAAACTACATGATGTACCAACTTGATAAATCTCTCCAATATATCGTGAATATAACTCAGGATTTTTGTTTTGGGTTTTTCTTTTTTTTTTTGTATCAATCAAAATGCTTACACAACTATCTCCCTCCATTTAATTCTCAAAATGAATTTCTAATATGGATAACATGAAAAAATTTCTGGACCAAAAACACAACAGTATAAAGTTTCACCACTCCTATGAGTTAAATCTCTTATGTCACTTGTTACTATGTGCTTTTGGAAATTTTTGCCAAACTTGCAACTCATAATGCATGCCAACCAAAATAGGCTGTCCTAAAAACCAAAAACACTATTTTCAAGAATGTGTAGGGAAACCAGAGATGTAAGCATCACTAGAATATGAGTGATGAATTCACGGCTGTTTTTGAAAGTACAATCGTTTCAAAAATGTGAAAATCTTCATATAAACCTAATTCTTATCTTCCACATAGGCTTAGAATCACACTCAAAAGTATGGTATTTTTACATTAAAAAATAGCTGTATTTCTGTGTTCTCCTGCCTTCATGCCTCTCTCTAAAATTAATGGTCAGATAATTTGAACTTGGGGTTCAGATAAAGAACAACCTTGAAGCTTTTCCCATGAATCATTTTACATAATTAAGAACTTTCTTTTGGCCTCATTCTCTTAACCTGAACTTTGGTTTCAAACACACTAATTCATTGAAGGTAATTAATAAGAAATGTGGAAACTGTACTTTTACATGGGACTGAGTTTTAATAAACCAACATCGCTCAATTGTTTCTCCAATGTTTTTCATATTTTCTTAAGTAAATTCTTGAGATATAGGAAGCATTTGACTTTTTCAAGTCTCCTAATACCGTATGGTTCTGAATACTTTATAACATTTTCATCACTGCTTACAAATGGACCAATTCAAATTTCATTGCATGATGCCATGCTAAAAAAAAACAGCCAATAGCAAATAAGATGAACTAATAACATTCTGTTTTTTAGATGCCACCAATAAACAAAATTTAACTTTATACATGACCTACCTGAATGCTAAAGATAATTATTTTAACATAGACTTACCACTCAGTAACATGAGTCAAAATCTATCGAGATAATGATATATGCTGGACAACTAGCAAGATAAACGGCCCATATTTTCCTTTTTTTCATTGATAAAACACTCCAACTGCAGAGAAGGTATCTGTATTGGTCTATGGTAGTAACTTTTTCTTAATAAATTACAATAGTTAATAATTTTGAAATATAAAACATATATGCAATGTGCCCTTTTTACTGTTTGATGAAGAAAAGATTTTGATAGGAATGTAGACAAAAACCAATCCTTTCCTTTGTGATTACTGCTACTGATGTTATATTTCAGAATTTTTGCCACATCAAATCATGAAATATTTTCCTACTGGTTTCAGAAGACTTCTGTGCCTACCCATTGAGATACATGATCTGTACATATGCACATGCATGTTAATTTATAACTTTTGACCTGGTATGAGATAGAAGTTAAAATGCATATTTTTCTATCTAGATGTCCAATTAACCCACCACCACTTATTAAAAGATCACCCTAGGCTAGGGATTTAGCTCAGCAGTATAAGTGCCTGCCTGACAAGAGTGAAGCCCTCAGTTTGATCCCCAGGACAAAAAAAAAAATCACCCTCCCACTATTCTTCTGCACTCTCACCTTAGTTGTATATTAAGCTTCCCTTTATGTCTTGGTCTGTTTCTAGAAACTTCTGTTTTCTATCCCCATACTTTATGAAAAGCCATATTTAAAAACAATTTGTATTAGTACACGTATTCAATACAAAATAATTACATTTACTGTGGGGAGTTGGTACATGAACACAACACATCTTAGTTCTCTTTTATCACTTCTCCCCTATCCTGGTCACCTTTCCTCTTGCAAAAAACTCCATCTCCCTATCTTCTATAATCTATCTATCTTATTTATGTTTTGGATTTCTCATATAAGAGAAACCATGAGATATTTAAGCTTCCATGTCTGATTTATTTCACTTACCATTATACTCTCAAGGTGCATCAATTTTCCTACAAATGACTCAAGTTTATTTATTTTTTAATTTTTTAATTTGAAAGAGAATAAAACAAAACACAACAGAGTTACACACAACAAAGCATATCAGAACAGAACCCAACAAGCAATACAGGTCTTCAAAACATAACAACAGGAGATTAACAATGGCTACCCTAGTGTCTCTTGCCTTCTTTGAAATGGTTGTTCATACATTCACACACAATAAATTCAACAAAACAAAATAATATAAAACCAGATAAAACAAAAGAGTGAAAGCATTACAAGCCTTCAAATCAAACAATAAGAAATCAACAATGGCCACCTTAATGTGCTTTGTTTTCTTCAAAATAGCTGTTGATAGCTTCTCACATATTGCAATCAAATAGTAGAAAACAGACTTAAACCAATGAAATCAAAGAATAAAAGCATTATTGGACTTCAGAACCTGAAAATATGAAATCAGCTATGGCTACCATAATGTCTCATTTTCTTCAATGTAGCTGTTCATATCTTGATACTTAATCAAATTTGTTCTTGTAAACTTTAGGAGTAGTTCTAAGTGTGTATAAATATTTACTTGTACATCTATCCTTTCTGTGTTAGAGGCAATAGAAGAACAAAGTACAGGAAAAATAAGATACAAAAGAGACAAATAAATAACACTAATAAAGAGCCCAAAGCAATAACAATATAGGCTTTCTAAGCTAGGTGATGGGAAGATACCAAAGCTTGATATTTCACATAGCTGTCTTCAGGAGTTGCTCAGATTACCAGGCATAGGCATACAGAATTGCTCCAGGCCTATGAATGTTAACTGTTTTGTTCTAAGAACTAATAAAATAAGTAGTACAATCATCTATGCAGAGTATCATGTCATCTGCAAATAGTGATAGTTTAACTTCTTCCTTTCCTATCCTTATTCTTTTATTTCTGTCTCTTGTCTAATTGCTCTGGCTAATGTTTCCAGTACTATATTGAATAGGAGTCGTTATACAGGACATCCTTGTTTTGTTCCCAATTTTAGAGTGAAAGCTTTCAGTTTCTGACCACTTAATGTGATACTGGCTGTTGGTTTGTCATACATGGCTTTTATCAGATTGAGGTAAAGGCCATCTATTCCCATTTTCTGTAGGGTTCTTATCATGAATAGGTGTTGGGCTTTATCAAAAGCTTTTTCTGCATCTATTGAAATAATCACATGGTTATCTTTGGCTCTATTGATATGGTGTATTACATTTATTGATTTGCGTATGTTGAACCATCTTGCATTCCTGGGATGAATCCCACTGGTCATGGTGTATAACCTTCTTGATGACTTGCTGCATTCTGTTTGCCAGTATTTTATTGAGGATTTTTGCATTGATGTTCATTAGGGAGATTGGCCTGTAGTTCTCTTTCTTGGTTGGGTCTTTCTCTGGTCTTGGTATTAGGGTAATAGTTGTTCCAGGAAGGATTTAGGGGGATTTCCTTCCCTTTCAATTTCTTTAGAGTTTGAGGAGTGTTGGCATTAAGTCCTCCTTGAATTTCTTGTAGGATTCAGCTGTGAATCCATTAGGACCTGGACTTTTCTTGGTCGGTAAGGTTCTAATTACATTTTCATATTCATTATCTGAAATTGGATTATTCAGTAGTTTTACTTCTTATTGATCCAGTTTTGGTAATTGATATGTTTTTAGAAATCTGTCCATTTCTTTGGTGTTATGGAAAATATGAGAGTAAAGATTTTCGAAGTAGGTATTGATGATCTTCTGTATTTCCACAGGGTCTATAGTGATTTCACCCTTTTCATTCCTTATTGCATGGATTTGACTTTTTTCTTTTCTTTTTTTAATAAGGTTGGCTAGGGGCTTAACAATTTTATTTATTCTCTCAAAGAACCAACTCTTTGATTCATTGTTTGTATTGTTTTCTTAGTCTCAATTGCATTAATTTGTGCTCTGATCTTTATAATTTCCTCCCTTCTTTTGGCTTTGGGTTGAGCTTGCTCTTGTTTTCTAGATGTTAGAGATGTAACATGAGATTATTTATTTGTGTTCATTCTATTTTCCTGATGTGGGAATTCACTACAATAAATTTCTCTCTGAGGACTGCTTTCATTGCATCCCACAGGTTCTGGTAGGTTGTATTTGTATTTTCATTTGCTTGTAGATATTGTTTAATTTCTTCTTTAATTTCCTGTATGACCCACTGATTGTTCAGGAGTGTATTATTTAATTTCCATGTGTTTACAGAGTTTTTGCAGTTTTTTTTGTCATTAATTTCCAGTTTGATGGCACTGTGATCAGATAGTATGCATGGGACAATTTTGATTCCTTTGCATTTACTCAATCATGTTCTATGTGCTAGTATGTGATCTATTCTAGAGAGTGTATCATGTGAAGCTGAGAAGAATGCATACTCTGATGTTGTTGAGTGGAAAACTCTGTAGAAGTCTACCAGGTCCATTTGTTCACAGGTTTGATTCAGTTCTGTTATTTCTTTGCTGATTTTCTGTCTAGTTGATCTGTCTCTTTGTGTCAGGAGTGTGTTAAGGTCTCCCATTATAATTGTGTTATTGCTTACTTGATTTTTCATTTCTATTAATATTTGCTTTATATAGTTGGGTGCTCCCATATTTGGTGCATATATATTTAAGATTGTTATTTCTACCTCTT
>RJWT010003349.1:0-36790 GCA_004365215.1 Cuniculus paca | reverse complement strand
GTTACAGGCATATTTGATGGCCATCTTCCCTATCATGATCTGTCATGCTATTTATTCAATTTCAGAACAATTTAATTATTTGTGCCCTTCAACAGAAAAGAATACTATTACTTTTCAATCATCATGAAGTCACAAGATGAAGATAAAAAGGAAGAGCAAAATAGAGATAATTAAATCCTCATTTAATGAAGACCCAACAGATTTTGAAGAAGGTGGTAACCGCAAAATTGGCACCATAATCCTGTGGAAGTGTATTTAAACTCCAGATTTAAGGTCCTCAGTTTGAATGGCTAGATCTGAATCTCTGTGTGTGCAGACTTGAGAAGTTACTTTTTTTTTCTTTTTTGAGACAGGGTCTCACTATGTAGTTCAACCAGGCCTTGAACTTATTCTGTAGCTCAGGCTGGCCTTGAACTTGAATGCACAGCAATCCTCCTGCCTCAGTCTCTCAAGCACTGGATTATAGGCATGCTCTACCATACCTGTGAGAATTTACATTTTTCTAAATTATCTTCATTAAATTCTGGTGTAATTGCTAAATCTTGGAAACAACCCAAGTGTCCATCAATCACAGAATGGATAAAAAAGATGTTGTATTCATATACAGTGGAGTACTACTCAGCTCTAAAGAAGGATAAACTTGAGGCTTTTATAGGTAAATGGTTGCCACTTGAGACCATAACCATCAGTGAAATAAATTAGACTCACATGTGTAAATATCATATTGTCTCCCAGTGTAAAAAACTGAAAGTCAATAAGATCCAAAATGTACAATAGATATTGGAAAAGGGAAAGGGAAAGAAACTGCTCAAAAGGAAAGAGCAACTGGAATAGGGGAAAGGAGAAAAGAAAGAAGGAAAAAGATTTTATATATATATATATATGATACATAACTATACTACTAATCTCTTAGTTCATCAAAAAGAGCAGTTTGTACTTTATTGTTTAAATGTTTGATCTTTTTTTCATGCCTATATCTCATAATCTGAACAACTACTTTAAAAATAACAATACACAATATATTAACCATTGTTAATCTCTCATTGTTTTGTTTTGAAATTCTGTATCATCACTTTTATTCTTTTTTCATTTTAAAATTAAATTCAGATGTATAGCAAAAAACCCCTCAAAAATAGACTTAACAAAAATTATTAGATGAACTGAACTGTTAAACCAGAAAATACTGACAAGTTTGAACGTATTGAAATTAAAAACTATTGCTTCACAAAATCATCCCCAGAGGATAAAAAGACAAAGCACAGATTGGGAGAAAGTGTTTGCAGTAAAGGAACTGTATAAAAATACACAAAAGCTCTGAAAATTCAACAGTAAAAAAGGAACCAAGACAAATAAAAAAGTGAGCAAAAGATCTGGAGATACACTTCACCAAAGAAGATACACAGATTGTTAATAATCATGGGAAAGAGTTTCAACATATTTTTTGCATTGCAGAATTGCAAGATAAACGAAATAAATATGAGAGGGGCAGAGTTGCTGCTCAGCATTAGAGTATTTGTCTCACCTGTGCCAGACCCTGGGTTTGGTCTTCACCACCACAAAACCAAAAAAGACGCAATGTGATACCAGGACACAACTGTTACAATTGCTACAACCAAACAAAAATGCACCAAATGCTAACAGGGAAGTGGAGCAGTGAGAAGTCTCACCTGTTGCCTGTGGAAATTCAAAATACTGCAGCCACTTTGGGAAAAAGTTTGGCAGTTTCTTAACAGAACTGAACAGCTTCTTACACAAAATCCAGCCATCATGCTCCTAGACATTACTCGACTGATATGAAAAGTTAGATCTACACAAAACCTGTGCATTAACATTGATAGCAGCTCTATTTGTAGAAATCTCACACATCAACTCAGAAGAAAATGTGGCTTATGCAGACAATGGAGTATTAGTCAGCAATAAAAAACCTTAACTACTGATTCACACGACAGCACAAATGAATCTTGAAACCAGGAGCTGGAAAACCAGACACCCAAAAAGTACATGATTCTCTTCTATGAAGTTCCAGAAAAGACAAAAATGAACCAAAAGTGTTTTAAATCATGTGACTGATGGTCTGGAGTGGGTGGGGGTTTGTTTGCTATGATCATAAGCAAAGTTTTGGAATGACAGAAATGTTCCATCTCTTGATGAGAGCAGTGGTTACATAAGTGTTTTTCAAAATTTATTTATTCTATATGAGCTATGCTTCAAGAAGTCAAAGGAAATGCAAAAATAAGAACTAAATCAAGAAAGAACCAAATAATTCTCTGTTCCAGTACTCTAAAAACTCTGCCTGCCAGTCTGATCATTAGTTGACATCACACAATATTTCCTTGAATTAGTCAGCAGATACAGAAATTTTCTACTTAAACTAAAAAACCTAATGGCCCTGAGAGATGATTGCTATTCTCATTCCATAATTTAATCCTGGTCAGCTCCAGGAAGATCTGCAGGGAACCACAACTGATGAAACTAAAGAGACTGTTTCTATGGATAGTTAACAAAACAGCTTCCTTAGATTTTGTTATTTTTGTGCTCGATCCCTAAAAGCAATCTCTCTCCCTTCTGTGTGAATCTTAGGATTGCTTCAATATTGACGGTAACTATGATTCTCTAAGCACTACCTTCATTTGATTATCAAAACAAAACTGAAAATCATTCACCTCAAAAGCTATGCATTTTATCTGACTGTACAAGTCTCCTTTTTGGCTTTTGTAGCTCTAGTTGTTTGAAACAATCCCTGTGTTAATGAATCCTTCTGTACCATCCAAATTAAGTCATCACCTTAAAGCAGCCTTGATGTGTTACCCAGAATGTAACAGGTGGTCCTGCCTTCTGTGCATCCTTTTTCTGCTGGTCCCTGCCCCTGTGAAATCCCAGGCAACCATCTTTCTATTGAACGAATGCACTGCTACCTGATTATAAAACTAACGCTGATTCTTTTTTAAAGTTATTTTCTTCTTCACGGAAGACGTGTTTTTTTCTAGGTTCTTGCTTCTATAAAGTAATAATTTAGAAACACTTTGTAACTTCTCTAAGGATATTTAATATGTAATATATAGCAGTACCGTCTAATCATTTATAAGACGCAAGCCACGAATGTAAATGTAAATTTTCCAGTAACCACATAGTAAAAGTTAAAGAAACCTAGTAAAACTCCAATAATACTGTATTTTAACCTAATGTATCAAACACTGTATCATTCAATACGCAATCAATATTAAATCTATTTTGTGATGTATATATATTCTTTTTTCATGGTAAGTCTTGGAAGTTGAATGTATATTTTACACTTAAAACTCATCTCAGGGCTGGGGATTTAGCTCAGTGGCATAAGCGCCTGCCTGGCAAGCATGAGGTCATGAGTTCAATCCCCCAGCAGAAAAAAAAAAAAAAACTCATCTCAGTTTGGGCTAGTCATTTCCAAGTGCTCATTACCAACACGTTGCTAATGAATATCATGATGAACAGTGTGACTCTATAGAGATGGATTTCTTTAAATACACTGAAGTTGGGACTTCAGTAGCATTAGACTTTGTATGGCCCAGAGCGAAATCAGGTGGGATCTACGCACAGCACAAAATAGTCACCTTTCCTTTTAGTTAGCTCCAATTCTTTTACTTAAGGGGAACTGGGGACCTTTTAAACACTTGAATCAGTGAATAAAGATCTAGAAGTCTTAAGGAGCAAATTTTAGATGCACAAATCTGCTTACGTTTCTGAGGCAGTGATCTGGAAAATGGAAGGAAACATCATTACACAGGTCAGGTGATAAGAGAAGAAGCAGACAGCAAAGAGCTGGTCACCACAAATAATCGTGTGAAAATTGCTGAGCACTTCATAAATCATTTACCTTTGAGTTGTATTAACTCTAGTGTTCTTGGCCTTGCAAGGGGTGAAAAAGAACCAATGGGAATACGATACACATGATGTACACCTTATCAAAAGTGAAAACAGTTTTCTCTACTACCTGAAGTTTGTACACACAATATCTGGCCAGATTCCAGGGCTATTTCAAGATTTAGATGAGGCATCACCCTGGGCCTCTACATTTGGATGTTTCGTTCAGACTGAGTGACTCTGCTCATCAGGGCCAGCTTCCTGCTGTTGTTAGGACAGCTGCTAGGAGGTCCAGGATTCACAGATGACAAAGATCAAAAGGTCAGTTCCCAGAGCTCCTGCGATAGAGCCAACTGGCACTGCAGACACGTGGATAGCAGCAGGCTGCTCCTGAGAACTCCGAGGCTGAAGAGTGTGGAGGGGTCAAGCGCTGTGTTCAGTCACCTGCACTCCGAAGAAGCACATCTCTGAACATTCTGGAAATTCTATCATTTCAAAGCCAACTCTCATTTCTCTCTATTTTTTATCAGTTTAACAGGTCTGTAGCATGACTTCCTAAGACCATTATATAAGGAATTTTTTTGGTTAAATACTTTTGGCAAGTACATATAATACATTCTATAATATTGACAAGCATCTATACTATTTATGCTGTAACAAGACCATGTTGACAAAAACTGTAACATTATGAGATCCCATTCAGGCAAATAAGCTTGTGCTCATGTACCCTGAGCATCCCAGATCCAGCTTCTCTGATGCTCTTGGGCTTTCCTGAACCTCACCTGGATCCACCTTCCAATCTCAGTTACTTGAATTTCCTGTACGAACAATAAACTAATTTCATTCCAATTGTCCTACATCTACTTTCAACTGACAGCCACAGCTGGCAATTTTTTCAGCTCCCTCCTAGTGACCTCTACCCACTACCATGTCCTCCCATCTGATGGACAGGTGAGCTGTCCATAATCTAAGATAATATGTTCTGAAAGTGTACATGTTTTCCATATCCAATAAAGTTCAACTCATTATGCAATTATACTGTTTTCCATGGTGTCTAATTAACTAAATGGAAGGGTGGTAATGAAGAAAGACAAGACAGTGGGAAGCAATGTCTTCACCTCATAGACAATGGTGGGGAATTGCCAGTCACAGAGGTAGACCTGCAAACCAGAGAGGGCACTTAAACCACACTGTTTCAAAGCTTTTGACAATGTAGAAAAAATAGTAGAGACTTTGCCAGTTCCCTCTTCCTGACCTCTGTGTGAACCACTGATGACTGAAGAGCTAACGTTGAAGAGCTGTAGCAACCATCCAATTAAACAAGGAAAAGGATGTATCATGAGCACCACTATTATGTGGTGATGAAACACAGGACTCATTCTCAGACTTCGCCAATTCTCCTTCCCCACACACTATTTAGGACAAGGTACCAAGAAAGCTGCTACTTTTCCTTTATGAAGTACAGCAAAATCTAGAAGCCACTTACCCTTGACCCCTACCCACTATCATGTCAAGCATCTACTGCCCACATCAAAGTTCTCAACACCATTCTCATCCATCACAGCTGAACCAGTGACATTCCATCAAGATCTTTGGAGCTACGCTCTTACTGTGCCATTCTAGTGAAGCTTTACATTGAGCAGTTGGAAAGATCACATTCTGAGGCCACTCTTATCATCTTGGAATACAGCCTGCCTGCTCACATTGCAGCAAGTTCTCCTGAGGACTATTAAGCAAGCACAGCACAATTCTTCCACTCAGGTTACTTTGCACAGTGTTAAAAGTCACTTCATCATTTTCATTGACAGAAGGAAATAGCTCAGAACCTTGTCCCCTGGCATTACCTTCAATTGCAAGCAGAAATTAGATGTGCAGAAGAAATTCAATGACTGTATATGGTAAAGATTGAAAGCAATGCCAAAGAAACTCACAAAAGGAGGAAATGTGAGAACTGTTCACGGACCTCTATCGGGCTCAACCATCCCAAAACGACAGGATATGGGGGTTCCAATACAAATAAAAACGTTAGCAGGGGTGCAAAAGGAAAGCAGCTCAGTCTTTGAACTGGCCAAAGAATTGCAGCACAGCATGATTATGCCTTGTTTGTTTCCTAACTACAGCTGTTTCAATCAACTTAATGTTTCTTAATTATAGCTGTTTTCTAACTTTCATGTTGAATAGCTAATAATAAATGATGTTTCCAGTAGATTAAAAGAAACGAGTGATATCTGAAAAGTATGGTAATAATAGCCAGTATTTACTAAGTGATCATGATATGCCCTCAGTTTATCCAACCCACTTAATCTTCACAACAACCGTGCTATTAACATCCCCATTTTATAGACCAGGAAGAGAAGCCACACAGAGCTCAGCAACTCCCCAGAAGCACCCAATAGTACACAAAGAGCCAGGACTTGAACACAGGCAGTCTGGCTCCAGGCTTTAGATACATGTGATTGATTTAATGCTACTATAATTACTCTTGATCTAGAGCTCAGTCAGAGACAAAAGGTCTGGAAATAAAGACATCTGGGGCCTCTGCAGGTGCTGCAGCCCCGGGAGGGTCTAGGAGGGGTGAACTGAAATCACATATATCAGGAGAACTATAGGATGTGAGGGACCCCTACCCCACCGTGGAAGGTACTTCCTCTTCCACTTTCCTCTCCACAAAGCATCAGAACTTCAGAGATGTATTGGAAGAGACAAATACTTTGTTTTTAAACAATCTGTATTCTCTGAACACAAGTTCATTCTTTCCCTCTCTTTTTCAAAAGAGTACTGAAAGTCACATCACTATTCAATATTACCTTTTAACAATTTGAACTTCCTCTGTTATTTAGCCAATTTTTATTACTAACTATGAAAAAGGAAGGCAATAAACAGATGTTTGTTCATTTTTTAACACTGGATCATTGGAGGCGTCACATTCTAAAGCCAATCTTATCTTCTTGAAACACAGTCTGCCTACTCCCCTTCAACTATGTGCGTCCTATGCTTGGTTTATTCAATACTTAAAGAACTGTTATGCTTTGGATGAAACTAGAAACTAGAAAAGATCATGATTACACGATATCTGATATTACTAATACATTTTTATTTTATCTTCATAGTAAATGTCTCATAAGACTTTTTTAGAACTTTTATTATTTCCCACCAAATTTTCTCTGAAATTCAATATTTCTATCTTGAAATGACATTAACGATAAATTCAAATCTCTCTCTCTCTTCCCTTCTTTCCCACAACTCTGCAAAACTAATATGATGATTTACATTTTAAAAAAGGTAATATACTCTCACTACTCCTGCAAATACCAATAATATGCATGATGTGTGTGAAATCAGAGTTAAGCCTTTTCCCCCAGAATCCCACTCCTCAGAGGAAAGCAGAGGGATGTGACAGAGGACAGAGTCTCTTTCCTGGGATTGTATGCAGCTCTTGATGCATGGGAAAATCCGCAGAGTGAGGGCTGCCCTCCACCAGCCAGGCCACGGCTGCTTCTGAGTCTGACTGTTGAATCACCGAGGGAACCAGCGCTGAGCGAGCTCTGGGCAGATGCCCTCAAATGGTCTGCAGAGCAACATTCAGGTTCCAGACCAGGGGATCCAATCGAGTCTCTTCTCTTAGTTAATTACCAAAATAACAATGCTCAGCAATTATTGGGTTACTTTCTCAACTTCAACATTATTTAAAGCTATTGCTTTGGATAGAGCTTGAGTTAAGTTATATATATTCAAAGTGTATAGTGTTTGTAGATTCAGAAATACTAAACCGTTTTTGCAAGTCGGTAGCCTGTTAGTCTTCAGTATCTTTCTCATATACTGTTGTTGAGCTACCATAGTGTTTTTCTTTAATTGACTTGAATGCTCTTAAGCAAACTGATTCTCTGTCTGAATTCCCACCACTCCTGTAGCTTAATAGTGGATCCCTAAGGTCAAATACATAGGGTTTACCTTATTTTTGCACGTGCATGTGTGTGTGTGTAGTACTGGGAATTGAACCCAGGGCCTTTACACTGAGCTACATCATCAACCTTTTTTCATTTCAAGTCATTAAGTTGCCCAAGATGGACTTGAACTTGCAATCCTCCTGCCTCAGCCTTCCAGAGTGCTGGGAAAAACAGGCATGTGCCACCATGGTCAGCCCACGTTATGTTCTTATCAAGGTATTGCAGATGTGAAGCAGTCCTGATCAGTTATAAGAACAACTCTTTAATAAGAACTCTTTTATAAGAACAACTCTTTAATAAATCAAAGATTCTAAAGAATGTTTTTGTTTACATCATTTAATACCTTCAAAATTCTAGTGCAATTTCCAAGCATGTACATGTTAATAAGCAAAGATTCACTTCTAGGATTTAAATTTTAAAATAGGTATAAGTAGGTTATCTTTGGTGATGTATAATGAAGTTACCATCCATATTAAAATCTGTAATAGAAATTCCTTTTAGGAATTATAACAAAAATATGGCTAACCAATTTATAATTGTCTTCATTGTTTTGCACATTTTAGATTTTTACATTTATAACCTTCCTATCTTTTGTCTATATTTAAAGTTATCATTTAAACTAATGTTCATCTACAGAGAATGTAATTATAAAAGAAGATTAAATATATCCTATTAATAAGATCTTGATGTTTCTGAAATTATACCTTCTTACACTCTAAGTATTTTAAGTAGGAAGACTTTTTTTTCCATTTTCACCTCATGGTGAAAAATATCTATCTGCCATCTGTATTTTAATCCCAACAGAAAAAACTGGATCTTCATCAGCAAAACTGAACTTCCTACTAAAATCTGGATTAGTTCTCTAGATTATTGTGAGCAATGAAAAAAGGTAGCAGTTGATTCTAGCTGCAGAAGCCAGGGTCGAAGAAGTAAGATGAGGCAGGAGATGAAAAAGGAGAAATGCTGGACTAGATACTGTGGCCAGAAATTGATTAAAAAGAAAAAAAAAGGCAGGGGAAGCCCAGATTCCAGGATGGGCTAAACCATGTAAAGTGGTCATGAGGAAGATGAAAATGGTGGATTCAACAAAAAATACTTAGTGAGCAATGCATACCCATTATACATAGCGAGGATTCCACAACGGCGGCAATGTTTTCCAGTTAGAAGTAGACCTAGTCCTTAAACATAGAAACATCTGAGCAAGTGATAGGCCAGAGCCCCCCAGGAGACAGGTTGTCACAGAAGCCAAAGAATAAGAAGCATAAGTATCCAAACCCCAATCCAAGCACTCCAAACTCAAGCTACATCAAGGGCCATGGAGACCTGTCTCGATTTGAGCCTGCCTAAATTCAGGGGACATCTGGTACTGTGAAATGGGAGTAGAGAAGGCTGTCTCCTTGGGTCAGGGGATGTCATAGGGTTTTGCTGACTGACTGATGCATCTCAGCACAGGGGCTACGTGATCTTACATCAAGCCTGGGTCATGTGGACAAGAGGCAGCTCTCACAAAGCAAGGGTGAAATATTCACACTGAATAAACTGTCAATTGGTCAATGGAGGAGAAAGAAAAGATAGTGTTGGCGCGCACGTGCGTGTGTGTGTGTGTGTTTGTCCAAAAGTTCAAAACTTGTCACTGTAAATGATCCACAGTGCCAAAATTTCCTCTGAGGACAATTGTCTTGGAAAGCATCCCAAACAACCAAGCCCAGCTTGTGACTGAATGATGTGCTGTCCTTTAGTAAAGATAAATGTTCGTTTATCCTGGAAACAAAGATTCAAAGAAGTGCCCTTGGAAAGGTGACCTTTAAGCAGAATTTAGAACAAATGAGGCCTCCCCTACATCAAAAAATATTCATAACTCCCTATTACTGCTTCCATTTTTTGGTATGGTGTTCCACGGAGATCCAAACTCAAAGCAAAGTTTCTTACAACCCAGGATACAGCATATATCTGAGCAAATGTGGAGCAGGACATCCAATGTGCCACATTCTTGGCAAATTTATGCAAAGACTGCCTGACTGGGAAAAGATATGTCTTAAATTAACCTTACCTCTTTGTAACTTCAGGGACGTCCATCGCTGCTAGGGCACATTGCTGTCTGTTCTGGAAGAAGTCTTGCTAAAGCATAGTGTAAAAAGAAGTGAAAGCAGAATCTTAGTCCCAGTGGAATGCTGCTGGGACAGCATGAGATGCTTTGCTAAGATGTGTACGAAAGAATGGTAAACATGAAGGCCAGACATAGCCAAAGATGATCCCTGGGACAGTTAAACAATTAAATTCCCACTTATCTGTACTTTACCCCTCCCATTTCCCACTTCTGCTTTTTCTAAAGAAAAACTGATAAATAGAGAAAACTACAACTGAGGATTCAGTTCTAGACACTGTCCCCCCTCCCTATCCCATAACTTTGTCTCTCTCTTGTTTTCTTTTTATCTACTACATCTCGTTTTCGGGACCTGTCACCTCATAGACACTAACACTTGACATCTCATATAACTAAACCCCTCACTCAACTTAGCATGTAAAAGTAATGCTATAATATATATATTCCTTACAAAGGGAAATAAGCATTTTGAAGGCCAAATTTATAACTGATTTATAAAATGAGCAATAAGGAAATTGCTTCACAAAGATCCCAATGTTCTTGCCTAATATTTTAAGAGCAATGACTCCAAAGGATCATTTTACTTTTGTAATTTAGATAGATCAGACCTCTTCAATTTTGTAGGAATTGTTATTTAAGTAAAATCCCAAGCACAGAGATTTTGGGAATCCTAAAAATCACATTAATGTAAGAAGTTCGTCTGTGGAAATCACCAGTAGCAGTTACACAACACTGACACAATATTTTCTGCAAAGATGTTTTTACAAAACAAAAAATTCTGAAAAACTGTTTTCTCACTTACTTTTTTCATAGTAAGATTTAGTCTCTACTCTGTCTTCTCATGTTTCCTTTTTAAAAGTAAATACTGAAATGCATTAAAAGCATCTGTTTGCACACTGTCTGGAGTTTTGACAATTTAACACAAGTAGAAAAATTAGATTTATTCTAGCTAATCATTCTGCGGTTCCACCTTGAACTCGCTAAGTAGTTAAGATAACATGAGTCAGAGAGTAACTGTACTTCATCCCCTATAAATTATTACCTGAAAAATATCCTATGTAACTTCCCTAACTTTAACATCATGGGACATTTTTGAAAGTATAAGACTGTATAAACTAATCAACTTTTAGCAAAACCAAAATAAAAAAAAGTTAAATAATATTTCACTGCAGTGGGCCTCAGAAGGGACTTGATTTAGCTTTCTCAAATTTCACCCAAATTCAAACAAAAACAATGAATTCATATTTTCTGTGAGTGTTTACCAACCACCTACCATGTGCCAAGCGCTAGTCTAAGCCCAGATAATATAGCACATAGCAGACACAGTGAAGTCAATCTGTCATGGTGCCTGAAGCCAAGAGGGAGGAGATGATACTGTAAACCAGTAAACAAAGATGTATTCTTTAAAACAGGTGTTCTGCAAGGCCATGAAACAGAAAAGTGTGCAAGTGACAGAAGATGGGGAGCTTCTGAGAGAGTATCAAGAAGCTTTCTTTTGAGACATGGTATTTGAACTAAGATCTGAATGACAAAGGAAGGAACTATATGAAAATATGCAAAGCACTACCATGAATAGCATTCAACAGGACAGGTAGTGAGATAGGAAAAGTCAAGGAATAGGAGGAAGAAAGTAGGAACAATTCCTACAAGAACGGAATAGGAGGAAGAAAGGAACACAGTGAGTACAGAGAATTACAAAGTAAGAAGCTTAGAGATCAAATGTTGGAAAACCATGAAGACTGTGGATTATTTTTTTCTGGGTTTTAAGAAGTCATTGAAGAAATGAAACAAAGAGATTTTCATACAATATCATCAAATGCTTGTATAGACAATGTCCTAAGAACTTGAGCATAATTACTACTGTTTACCATTACAGGACACGATTATTTGTTTCCTATGTTTTCTATAATCCATGAAGGAATAATTTACTGTTTGTCCACTTATGTGCTGTGTACTCATCGTCTAAATAGTATTCAGCACATAGTTGATACTTGGTAAATGTTTCAGGGAAAAATGAATAAAGAAATGAATGATAAGGACCTGGGAAGGAAAAGTTTTCAGAGAAAAAAATCCAGTATCGTGACTATGCTGAACATATCCTTTCTTGCAAACTTGTCATGGAGGTATCAAGGGAGGAGGTGACTATGTAAGTTTGGAGCTCAGAGAAAATACAACTGGAGAAACATATTTTTTAGTATTTACATTCGACTAGCAGTAGGACTTTACATATGACTAGCCATGGGACTGTCACAGTGAAACACATATGACTTTAATCTTGACTGCCAACTTGATTAACTTGAGAAACTTCTGGGAGGTTAGGAAAGCACACTTCTGGGTGTGTCTGGGTGGGTCACGGAGGTGTGACCTTGGGATCTATGTCTGGTGCCTGGCCCTTTCTTCTCTGGGCTCTTCTGCTCTCTGCTCCATGAATACCATGAGTTGAGCAGCTTTCCTCCACCAAGCCCTTCTCTTGTGATGTCTCTGCCATGGAACCAGCTGACTATGGATCGAACCCCCAAAACCATGAGCAAAATCACACCTCTTCTATTTTATGTTATGGAAGTCAGGTATTTTTGTCCCAGTAACAGGAAAGCTGACCAACAGAATGGAGGGAAGAATTGAAAAATAATTCTGATAATAATAAAAATAATACCACTATTTATCTGACATGCCAGGAAACTTGCTGGAAAGACAAAATACATTCCCTGACCTTAAGTGGATTTACCTTTTCACCTCTTTCATTATTACTTATCTGCAAATCCTACCTTGCAAGCCGCAAGGGGTCACCATTTAAAAAATAGTTTTAATTACATTTCTAAAATAATTAGTTCCATCCTAAAGAAACTGAAAGTTTGACTCCCTAAGAGCACAAAAGAAACTGCTTTTCAGTGTCAGGCTCATGTAATAACAGGTCTGAGCTTGCCTGTGAGAGCATCAAAACTGGACATTTGCAGTGCTCCTTAATAACTGTGCCTTCTGGGTCAGAGGCCGTATCAGGACATTAAATGAAAATTTCACCGCATGGGGATTTTTAAGTCCCTTTGCTGACCTCAATTCTCCTTCATTCTCCTTTTAACATCTGCTTGAAATTCTATGAGTTGTACATCTTTTTGTTTTAGACATCATCCAAAATAGCACTTCCATTGCTGTTTCCCAAAATTCTGAGGAAGAAGAACATAACAATTTTACTGCCTTGGAGAAAGACCTGAATGGTGCCCAGGGTTATTTGGTAAATAGAGGGAATTAGAGGATTAAGAACCTGCTTTATAGGATCATTGTAATCTTTTTTATGCTATTTATTTATTTATTTATTTATTTATTTATTGATACCAGGGGTGGAACTCTCAACCTTGCACTTGCCAGGCTGGTGCTTACACCACTAAGCTAAATCCCCAGCCCATTATAGCTATTTTTACTAACAGTCCAGTAAGCTATATAAATTTTAGACATCTTCTATTACTTCTCACATACTCCCAAAACTCAAGTGAGTCATCTACAAAAAGAATGAAGCCGCGGGAGAAGAATTTAGGAACGCTGTTGTCCATGTACCTGGTTGTTTCTCCTTTGGTTAGGTACATGGAAGATCCCTGGTACTGAAAGATTCGGGTCTTTGGCATACATCTGGTCTTCACCCTAACGCTTAATTTTTAGTGGCATTTTGCCAATCATTTATGACACTGGACTTTTTTAGACATATACAGCACCCGTGGTTTGCCTGTCCTATGATCACTCATCCTAGAACAGTTATTATCAGTGAATCCTGTATGCTTGAAAATGATCCTAAATGGACAATAAACAAGATGGTCATGCTACCAGTGTAGGGCTCATTTGCCTTTCCTCCTCCTCTTCCCCATTCATTCCACCACCAAACAAGCCTCCCCAGCCCTAGAAGGGGAATTCGCCATCACCACAGAATTAACAAAATAGAATGTCACTTAGAAGGTTTTCTTTATGGCTGGAGAGGACTTTGCCCTGACTCATGTGAGAAGTATGTTTCCCCCTTTGTCTGTTTTAACTGTCTTTCTTAAAAGGTCAAGTTATGTCTACATATTCCCTTAGACCACTTCTGCTTTAGCACCATCACTTTTTCTTTCTTTTTTTTTTTTTTAAGCAAATTTCCCAATTTTTTTATTTTAAAGAGAATAAAACAAAACAAAATAAAACAGAACAAAGCAGATCAGAACAGAACAATGCATGCCATACAGGACTTCAAAGCAAGACAACAGGAAATCAACAGTGGCTACCATAGTGTCTCTTGTTTTCTTCAAAATAGTTGTTCATACCTTCACACACAATAAATTCAAACAAAACAGAATAGTATGAAACCAATCAAAACAAAAGAATGAAAGCATTACAGGCCTTCAAAACTAGACAATAGGAAATCAACAATGGCTACCTTAATGTCCTTTGTTTTCTTCAAAATAGCTGTCCATACCTTCTCACATATTGCAATAAAATAATAGAAAACAGACTAAAATCAATCAAATCAAAGAATAAAAGCATTATTGGACTTAAGAACATGATGATAAGAAATCAGCAATGGCTCCCATAATGTCTTGTTTTCTTCAAAGTAGCTGTTCATACCATCACACTTAATAAAATCCATTCTTGTAAACTCTTTAGGAGTAGTTCTAGGCATGTATAAGCCTATACATGTA
The DNA here is from genome assembly GCA_004365215.1 of Cuniculus paca. Classification (NCBI taxonomy): domain Eukaryota; kingdom Metazoa; phylum Chordata; class Mammalia; order Rodentia; family Cuniculidae; genus Cuniculus; species Cuniculus paca. The sequence continues at coordinate 22,241 of RJWT010003349.1, read as the reverse complement.
CGTCTATCTTTCTGTGTTAGAATAACAAAACAAAATACAAGAAAAACAAGAAACAAAGAGATAAATAAATAACAATAACAGCCTAAAACAATAACAATATAGGCTTTCAAAACTAGATGGTAGGAACTTAACAATGGCTGTTATTTTTGTTTTGTTTTGTTTTTTTATTTTAAAGAGAACAAAACAAAACAAAACAAAACAAAACAAAGCAAAACAAAACAGAATAGAGTCAAACACAATATAGCATTTCAGAACAGAACACTGCAAGCAATACAGGTTTTCAAAATAAAACCATCACTTTTTCTTATACAATCTATGTGCATCATAGATGCAAGTGTTGTGGCCCATCCTGGCTTCCCCACCAGGCAAATGTTATAAGTTTTTAGTTCTTCATAAGTCAGTGTTTGCTTTTGGAATCAACAGTTTAAAAATTAAAACATAACTGGGTGTTTACTCCACCAGTGAAATATTAAGTTAGAAGCAGAATTAAGATAATCACACCCAAGAGCATGTGATTCGTTGGAAGATGGTCTTGTTTCCAAATATCTCTGAAACAACTATTGTCTCTGAAAGACAATAGTTAGAAGATAAAAGCACACACTTTAGAGAAACACCTTCCTCTGCGCATGTTATGTCTTCATTGTGCACTGCTGCCCTGGCTTTATTTGTAATGTATTTAAGGTTTTCCTTATTATTACTATTTCATCATAGTAATAATATGATAAAAGTAGCAATAGTTACCATGTATATAATGCACATAGTGCTTACTATATAGTAATATTAGCATTCACATTCACTAGTTCCCTCACAGCAAGCACACGCATATCACTCATCTAGGCTAGAGACCTCTGTGATTTGCCTGTTCTCCCACAGCCTTAAGGGGCAGAAGTGGCCCAGACCTGACTCTTGTTTCTTGCTTTTAGTCCTTGCTTACTCTATCCCCTTCTCCAACTTTATATTCATTTTACAAAATAACAATATCAATGACAACCACAAAGAAGAAAGTGAAGATAAGCGCCTTAATTGTACCACTTGCCCCAGTCATGATTCCACTGTAAGACTCCACGCTGAGACCACCCAGCAGGCTGCATCAGTCCCTTGCTGTGGTTATCAGGGAGACCCTGTTCTTTTAGCTCTGAAGAATCAGTCTATGAAATTGCACAACTGATAAAGTTGCTTTTGGGAGAAATCTGAATGCTCTGAAATGTCCACTGAGACATCTTACAGAAAATAGCATTATGTTAGCTGTGAAAGTTTTAAAACATCACATCCTTCTGATATTGTTATGTATTTATCTGACTATAGAAGAAGAATCAATGAAATGAAAGCCAGGAAATAGAGTAACTAACTTCCCCTTGTGACATTTTCCAAAAGACTGTGAGGAACAATATTAGAAAGGGAGAACAGAAATGATACAATTGTAAACATTGAATTTGGGTTAGCTGTTCAGGATTTATGGAGGAAAAAGGTTTAAATGAAACTGTGATTGGCAGACAAATTAATTGGTTGCAAAGCCCATTCGTTTAGTTACAATGTAAGTAGAATAATGCATAGTATAAATCTAATGCTTGTATAAGAATAGTGCAAGTATACAAGAGGATTTTCTCAAGTCTGCCAGCTTGAAGAGCATGCAAGTAAGGTGTGGATGGTCATGGAATTTCATTTTGTATTTCCATCATTTTCCTACAGCTATTCTTTCTCTTATCATTATTTGGTAGCCCTTCAGTGGCAAATAGAACACATTTGTAAATGCAATGCAGATTCCATTCTCTCATGAGATGAAGATGCTTTTTTCATCCTGTCAAGCACATGGGAATCTCTACAAGAAACAACCAAAAGGTATAAGGACTGGAAACATTTTCAGACTGTGCAAGTCCTTATTCTCATCTTGATCATCAATGTATTGCATGATGGAAATGCCTTGAAAATGGCTATTTAAAAAATAGAAAATGCATTAGTGCCTAAGTTTATACTCCTGGAGCTAAAAACCCTCTGTGGTTCTTTATAATATAGTGGTGCATAGGTCATACAATAATGTTCATGTTGCTATATTGACCTAAACTATGTTGAAACCAGTATCATAAGCCTTGGTAATTTAAATTATTGCATAGATGGGTATGACCCTTTCTAAAAAATCATGACAGAAATTTCAGTATGCCAAGTGTATTATATTCTTAGTTTCTTATCTTATTAGTAAATAAGAGTCAATATTCTTCCTCATTTTAACACACATATAAATTCCTTAGGAATAACTTCTCTGCAATCACTCAATCTACACTACCATCAGTTGAAAGCCAGATCCAATTCTTCCTCCAAGAGCTTTAGACCCAGAGCCTGCTGGGTTCACAGCCAGAGGTTCGCAACATGATACCATGCTCTAAAGGACTCTTGACACTTTCTACTTTTTGGGATGAAGTCTGGACATCAATGCACACTAGTCATCACATATATACTGACCTTGTATAGATGAACACGTTGTAACCCCAATTTTCCAATCACACCAAATAGGGCTAAAAATGTAGGACTTACCTACTTCAGGACTTTGTGGAGGTTGAAATAAGATTATACAGATTAAAATGGTCTTTCCGTTAGAATCAACACTACCTGGAAAATTATTTTTATCTTTTTTAATCTTCTGACCCTTTGAGAGAACGTTCTTGATGAGACAAGCAGGTCCAATAATAACGCAACACTAAGAACAACCTTAAGGATTTCAAGGTTACAAGTACTTTCCTATCCATCCCACAATTTACTCCCACAATAATTATAACCCACGAAGGAGCTGGGTATTGTTGTTAGGATTTGATTTCACTCATAAGTGCAACGAGGTTCAATCAGATTTCCAAAATTGCTTGAGAAGACTCAAGAAGAAAATCAAATCTCCTGTTTTATTCTGCCCAACACTTCCCAAATTTGATGATATATGTGATTACACTTCATTTGGGTTCAGTGGGTAGAAAAGAAATTCTTTCTTGATAGTATTTGAAGTATCTGAACACAGAAGCACAGAGGGTCATCAATCCTGATCATTTCTCATTCTAGGCCATTAAAAACTCAAGTGAAAGACAATGTCACATGGGTGAAACTGCCTGAAACTTTTTGGTGGAGGTAGAGAATGAATCCCTTACCTCTTCCTGCTGCTCTTCTGAATTTATATATGCATTTTCTCCACTCCAGTATTCAATAAATATTAATAAGTATAGCATTTTGAGTGTAGGGATAATTTCAAGCATTTTTCTCTATGATTTTGTTATATCTGAAAAGAAAATCACTTAAGGGAAAACTGATGTTGAGGCTCATTTGTGCCTTTGAGGCTAAATTTTTCATCAACAAAGTAGAGATAATAACCCCTGATGGCAAGACGCTTTGAACACAGAGTGCTACACATACGCCTAACATCATCACTGTTGTTCTTCTGTCTTGCCTTATTATTTTAAAGTTGTTAGGTAGGTTTTTCCTAAGAAATAAAAAGAAGTGTATAAATTGCCAAAGCAGAATCCATTCCTTTAAACCTTGTTATTGTGGAATGTAATTTTGATCCTCATTATCAGGAGAAAACAGCACAAACTGAAAAGATTTTCTTTAATCGTTCAATTTATCACAACATTCCTCAAAGGAAAAAGAAAAAAGTCAATAATAATGTTCAAACATACCAATTGCAGAGAAGTAAAATACAAAAGCACCTGTGCTTCTTGTTCATTTAAGTAGAAAGCTATGTTTTTCTCCTGAAAACAACCTTTCTTTTTTAAGGTTGCTTCGGTGATCATCCTCAAGACTGATGGAATGGACAAAGTAATCAAGCAGGAGGACCCTGTTGGAATCTCTTCATGCTTTGATTTTAAGAGCATCCTCCTGATTCAAGACTCACTTGTAGTGAGGCACAAAGATTTAAGAAGGCAAGTGTTGTTGTTTTTTGTTTTTTGTTTTGTTTTTTTTTTACTTATGGAAGACAGTGGGGTGTTTTTAATAACTAAAAGAGAAAATTTACTGAAGTTCACAGATAAAATTCTCAGAAAGATCATATATATATATATATATATATATATATATATATATATATAATCTGAGCAGCTCTAGCTTGAAAAGCAGATGCCTGCTGTTTTTTGAAAGGTAATGCAGTATTACTTTTATTATCCTCTGTTGCAGTTATGATTCCATTGCTGCCCTGTGAGAGACATCGAACCCTTAAAGTGAAGGAAAGAGACTTTCACAGCATGAAGTCTGGATCCCAATTCCAGTTTTGCCATTTCCTGTGTGAACCTAGCTGTCAGTGATGACTCCACTGCAGTGCGATCAGGACTTTTTTAAGAAGGTTGTTAGATTTGTAGAGAAGACGCAAATTCTTAGTACAGGACCTTGTTCAACAGGGTGGAGACTAGGTGAGATATTAAAGTCCTTTATCTTGGTTACAGGGTTTCATGGCACCCCACAAATAGTGTCTGATTATCTGCACCCTGGCACCATCTCTGATGCCAGTAAGTATTGCGCTAGTTATTACTATTGTCGGTGCTATTATTATCAGGAAGTTTATCTTGCATCTTTCTCTGTCCTCAGCATCTGCAAAAGCACCACAGGAGAGCTTAAAACAGGCTCAGTTCCAGAAGACTAGTAAGAATGGTAACACAGCTTGTTAACTCTGAAATAGGAATGGAAGTAAACCACTTATTACAAAGTGGTCCAGCTATTGCTAATTCTCTGACTAAATGAACGTGACAGAATAAGATTTTACACCATTCATTCACTCACTTTGTCTGAGCTTTTCAACTTTTAAGGAGAGAAAGTTTATTTCGGCTCACAGCTTTGGAGTCTCCCATCCATAATTGATGGACCCCAATGCTCAGCGCCCCTGATGAGGCAGCACATCACGCTAAGACCATGAATTGAAGCAAAATTGCTCTCCTAGTAGCAGGAATTGAAACAGAGAAAGAGGAAGGGGCCAGGGCTCTACAAGCTCCTGTGAGAGGCAACACCAATGAACTAATGGCGTCCACCCGGCCTCGCCTCTTAGAAGCTCCTCCTCCCGCCGTGCGTGCCATCCCAGGGACCACGTCTTTGACGCGTGAGCTTTGGAGAGCAAAGTACACACGGTACTGCAGTGCTGTAATACATATGTTTTAAAATGAAAATGGATGTTTTACATTATTCTATTAAAAACCCAACAATATTCAGAGAGAATTTCCACAGTTTTGGGTTATATAAATCACAGATTTTTTTGCTAAACTATTATGTAACTTCTGTTTGATTAATATGTTTTAAATACTAAAAATAAGTACATTTATTAAAAATATTTTGTGAATACTATAATTTATTTATGTTAGTACTAAACAGCCACATGGCTTGTCGTTCCTCAGTTGTATTATGAGGATTTAAAAAGTAACTAAAGAGAAAATGTTTTGGTATCTACATATCTCAGAAATATGCTTATGAAAAAAATATCATTTATACTTTTTTGCAATCTACTTTAACTTTTTGAAAAGAAAGCAATTTAGGCATAAAACGGACAGAGGACAGAAGCAGTATAACCCACTGCATAAAACTTTTTATTGTTGACATAAAAAGAATGAAGAGAAAAAAGTATGTTTTCTGTTCTTATTTGTGGTTGCTATGCCATCTGAATGGACTTTCTTCAGTGGACATGTTTAATACCTATTTGCATTTCAAATAAAATGCATTTCTTTTGCAATTCTCTGCATTTCCGTGCAAGCATACACCCCTAATAATCAAAACTATATCCTAATAGGAAGGACTTAATTTGTAATAAGATCTCTGGGAAAAGTTGTGCAAAATAGTCACTATAAAATAAAAATGAGCCTTCTAAGGAAATCATAAATCTTCAGAAACAAATTTTATACAAAATAGGCCACAAAACACTATTAAATTTGCTCTATGACCCTGGTGAATTGGCATATGTCTTGAGAAAATAAGAACAGCAATTCTCATTACAAGCACAGATATGACAAATACAGGTTAGCATTTTTATTGTAACCCTGAATGGCTTTTATTGTTCATTATTTATTCACAGCAAACAAGGGATGGAGTATGACTGACCTCATCCAGGACCTCAGATAGCTTAAAATGTCAGGGAAGTGGTATGGTTCTCATTATAAGGAACAAAAACTACAAATTGTGTCAGCCGAGGCTCTCCAAAAATCAGAATTACAGGATACATACAGAGAAGTGGATAGAAAGAGATTTATGAGCAAGGATCAGGTCACATGGTTAAGGAGACTGAGATCCTGCCATGTGATGTCTGTAAAGAGGGGTCCAAGGAAAACTGGTGACAGAAAGTGGAAATCCAAGCCTGAAGGCTATGAGCCAGGAGTTCCAGTGTCCTAGAACAGGAAAACATAGATGTCCCAGCTCAAACAGAGAGCAAGTCTTCCCTTTCTCTGTCCTTTTATTCTATTCAGACCTCAACAGCTTGGCTCCTGCCCACCCACACTGGCAGAGTGATCTTAGTCTTCTGAAGTAAATGCTAACTCCTTCTGGAAACGCCCTCACAGACACATCCAAAAGTTACATTCCGCCAGCTACTGGGCACCCTTTGTGCAGTCAAATCGACACACAAAATTACCACTGTGGAGGTTATTTCTAATCCTAGTACAGAGAAAGTAAATGATCAGCAGCACATAAAGAATAAAAGAAAAAGTACTTAGAACACTTTTATGGTAAACATTTTAGTGATGTTTAAGGTCAAGCCTCTTTTTTAAAGAAATCTCCTCTTTGTCTCTCCTAATTAATTTATAAAAACTATCACTCCCTCATGTATTTTCTGAGTATTTAAGAATGGGTTCCTAATGCTTGAAACCTACTTAGATGTTTCCCTGGGCTCAAAATAGATGATTTTTCAAAGTGATTGTGTTCAGATTTCCTTACCAGGGCACCAATTCTTCTGGCTCTTTCAAAGGCATCATGTTGTAGAACTTTCAAAAAACATGTGGTTTAAGATATGAGGGAATTTTTAACTATCTATATTTTAAGTAACATTTTTTGTAGAACATAAAATGCAGTAGAATTTTTTAAAAATTTATAGATTACAAATTAATGAAGTCAAAATAAATTTCTTTCCTTATTTTCAAAACTATATCTAGGCAAGCTAATACCTCCAGAGAAATTTCTTCACTACTATCTCTAGAGAGCAAAGTACTGTAGAATATATTAAGTATAATCTTCATCCCTGACATTTATCAAGTAGGACTAAAGATCCACAGAAGCAGAATATTTTATGACTAACAAAAATACTAGCAATTCAGAACTAGTAAAGATAATACGTGACTGTCAACATTAGATTTATTAGATTAAGAAATTCTAAGGAACTGGTAAAGCACGCTTCCTGGGTATGGCTGGGTGAGCAACGGAGGCAGGACTCTGGGGTCTGCCTCTGGTCCCTGGATCCTTCCTTCTGACACTGCTCTTCTGCTCTGTTTCCTGCCTGCCAAGAATTACGCAGCTTTGCTCCACCATGCCCTTCAGCCATGAAGTTTCTGCCCTGAAGTCACTCAACCACAGACTGAACCTCTGCAACCATGAGCTAAACTAAACTTCTCTTAAAGTCATGGTGTGGGATAGTGTGTCCCAGTGAGGGGAAATCTGACTTATACAATGTTTCTTGGTGTGTGTGTGTGTGTGTGTGTCCCCTACATTTTCACTATCCTAGGTAATGAACATTCCACAGATATGTCTTCAAGATTCCAATTTTAATTTTTGGATATGTACTCAGAAATAGGATTCCTAAAGTATATAAGAGCTTCATCTTCAATTTTTAGAGAAAATTCTTCTGGTTTCTGTAGTGCCTGCACCATTTTATATTCCTGCCACTGATGTGTAAAGATTCCAGTTCCTCCACATACTTGCCAAAACTTGCTATCTTTTTAAATATATTTTATTTTTAGAACAGATTTAGGTTCACAGTAAAATTTAAAGGAAGGTGCAGAGATTTTCTGTATGCCCTCTTCCCGCGTACAGGTATATCCTCCCCCATTATGGATCCTCCCCATGAGAGTCAGCCATTTGTTACAGTTGATAATCCTACAATGGCATATCATTATTACCCAAGGACCATAGTTAACACTTTTACTCCTGATGTTTCACATTTTATGAATTTCAATAAACGTAGCCACTATAACATGAAACAGAATACTTCCATTATCTTAAAACTCCTCAGTGCTCTACCTATTCATCCGTCCCTTCCACTGACCCCTGAGAATACTGATCTTTTAGTGTCTCCATCTATTTGCCTTTTCCAGAATATTATATAGTTGGAATCCTACAGTATTATGCAGCCTTTTCAGATTGACTTGTCCCACTTAGTAATATGCACTTAAATCTTTTTCACACATTGACAGCTCTTTTCTTTTTATTACCGAATAATATTTCATTGTGTTTTTGTACCACAGTTCTATTCACCTCCTGAAAGGCACCTTGGTTCTTCCAAGTTCGGGTAATTGTGAATAAAGTTGCTTTAAACATTTGTTTGTAGATTTCTGAGTTTTCAACTCCTTTGAGTAAATACTAAGAAGCATAATTGCTGGATATGTATGGTAAGAGTATGGTTAGGTTTTTAAGAACCCTCCAAACCACTTTTCAAAAGGTTCCCACAGTCAATGAATGAAAATTGCCCCATATCCTTCCTAGCACTCGGTGTTTTCAGGACTCTTAGTTCTTTTCATTCTCAGAGTCGTGTTGTGATACCTAATTGTTCTAATTTGTACTTCTCTGATGACACACGATGGGCAATATCTTCCATTACATTTATTTGCAAACCACGTATCTTCTTTGGTGAAGTAACAATTTTTGGTTTATTATTGAGCTTTACATGTTCTTTGTATATTTGAGGTGCAATCCTTTATGAGATATGCCCTTTTTTTATATGCCCACAAATATTTTTCCCAGTCTCTGGTTTGTCCTTTTATTCTCTTCACAGTGGGTTATAATAGAAATCTTAAGAAATGTAAAGAAATATATCATTGGAATGAATGAAATTAAAAGAAAAAAATCGACATACCATTTTCATGAATTAGAATATTAATATTGTTAAAAGTCATCGGCTCAGAGTGGGGTACAGATTTAATAAAATTCCTTTCAAGATTCCAATGGCATTTTTCAAAGAAATAGAAGAAAATCCCACAATTCACTTGGAACTACAAAAGCCCTCAAATAGCAGAAATAATCTTGAGTAAAAAGAAGAAATCCAGAGACATTCCTCCTTCTAATTCCAAAATATTCTGCCAAGTCATAGAAATTAAAATGGCATATATATATATATATATATATATATATATATATGCCCCAAAAATAAATCCAAGCATTTACAATCAACTGATCTTCAGTAAAGTTGCCAAAAATACACAATGGAAAAGAACAGTCTCTACAACAAATGGTGTTGAGTGGAAAAGAATGAAATTGAAATACACAAAATAAACTCAAAATGGATTACACACTTAAGCCTAAAACCTGCATCTATAAAACTTTTACAAACAAATACAAGGGAAGGCTGGGTGTGGAGGTGCACTCCTGTAATCCCAACACTTGGAAGGCTGAGGCAGGAGGACTGTTGCAAGTTCGAGACCAGCCTGGGCTACAAAGTGAGCCCAAGGCCAGCCTGAACGGCATAGCGAGACCCTATCTCAAAAAGACCAAAAAAAAAAAATTACAAAGGAAGCTTCATGGCATTTGTTCAGGCAATTATTTGTTGTATATGCCATCAACAGTAACAGCAACAAAATAAAAAAGTGCAAGTGAATTCAAACCAAAATGTTTCTGTGCAACAAAAGAAACAATCATCAGAGAGTAAAAACAATATGCAGAATGGTAGAAAATATTTCCAAACTATATATCTATTAAATAACTAGTATCCAAAACAAGGAGATCCTAAAACTCAATAACAAGATGACTAACCTGATTTTAAAAAATGGTCTATAGATTTGGGGGGAAATTTTTCAGAATGGACATGCATAAATGGCCAAAGGTTTTATATATAAAGATTTTTCACTTCACTGTGTATCAGGAAAATGCAAGTCATTAGTATCATAAGTATGACCTAAGTGGCTTCTAACATCTTTACACATGAGAAGTGAAAAACAAGAATCTGACTTGCTTGTACCAACAGAGTTCTAATGATGGTATTTGTCAAAAGTTATTTCTGTCCAACTCTGTTTGAGTCAAGGGAGTATCAGATTACAAGTGTGTCTTTTTCTGATATGCCCATGTTAGTTGGACCTATAATATAATTTTCAGACGTTTCATCAATGCTAAGAAAAAGTAAAGATTGCAGATTTGTTTCTTAACCTCCCTGGCCTTTCCATCATATAGACATAAAACCAGTGTCACACATTGTGCCCATATATGTTTATATGTAAACATTTTCCTCATAGGTTGTTCACTGGACAAGAGAATAGATAAAGTTTTGGTATCATCCTTCAATTAATACTGAAAATATGAAATAACTTAATTTGCTGCTTTACAAAGATAATATTTCTCTATTGTAACTAGTCAGTGTTAACAAAATATCTGACAGAAACCTAAATAGTTTATGCACCCCTGAAGGTCAGAGAAAATTTCTGAGAATACTATTTGAATAATTTTTTGGGAACTAAAGCAACACAAGGTTGTAGATTATTTTTACTATAGAGGACATTAGACCTACAGCACACACACTTAAATGAAAAAGAATAATCACTACCATCACATGAAATGGCTTTTGTTGGATAAACTACCTAGCATCTGTGCCAGATTTATCATTAACCTTCCATCCAGGACAGCTACTCTCAATTTCACATACAAAATTAGTCTAAAGTTGCCAGTGTGCCGTGAGATACAGAAGTCCTTCAGTGTTGGGTGTCTCAGAGTATAGGCATATTAAACAGATGTCAGCAGTGCTAAATTGAGAAGGGTTGAGAATTTGCATGAAAGATAATCTATGAAAACCTGTAACTTTCAAATGCTGAGTCACAGTTGTCTAATGGGTTTCCAGAAGCCTTAGTATCTCTGGAAATGCTAAGAAGAAATGTTATTTACTGTGACTAGTGCAAGGGGTAAAATTTTATATGTGTTTAACAGTCTCACGATTCTATAACATCTAAATAAATGTGTCTTATACATCATATTAATCAGATTACTAACACAATTTGATGATTTAGTTGAAGGCACAGGGGTCCTGTGAAATACATTTCTTGTTCCAGACATAATCCATTTAGGAAAACTGGGAGACCTTCCCCAATTCATCTTGTGATCGTACTGACTTTAAAACTAATATAAGTAGGTAGGTAGATAGATAGATAGATAGATAGATAGATAGATAGATAGATGAATAAATAAATCTCACTTTGAACACAAAAAGAAAAACAACTACTTATTAAAACCACATCTTGTAAGGTTTGTCACAGAAAAGAAAAGGTGGCTTAACATTACAAAATACATTGATGATATTTACATTAACTTATAAAAGGAGAAAAGTCAAATGATCACCTTTCAGCAGAGGTAGAAAAGTATTTGATAAAATTCAATGCTTGATCTTCTTAACAAACCTAAAAGAAATAAAAATAATAAATAAGAATATTCTTACTTTCAAAGAGCAAACAAAACAGAAATATCTTATAGCACATAAGATATGTAATCATGAAAACTGGACGTTTTCCTTCTAAAGTCAGAAAGAAAATAATCACATCCTTTAACTTTACTTCTTCTCAACAATGTAAAACTTCCCAGAAGTGGGGTTACTAGGTTAAGGACTATGTAGAGCCTAGCATGGTAAAGCAGTAAAGTAGTTGCCCAATAAGTTTGAGGCCCTGGATTTAATCCCTAGCACCACAAAAATATAAAAACCTCATCGACATGTATAATTATGCCATATATTGAAAGTTAGCTTTCATGGATGTTGAATAAATTTGCACTTTTATCAGCAGTATGTAGAAGGGTCTCTTCTTCCATAGTCTCATCAATATAGCAGTTTGCCAAACTGTAAAGTTTTTGAAGGAGGAATGGTATCATAGGGTATTTTTGATATATTTTGCCCACTTCAGTATTCTTTTAAACATATGAGGTGCAATTATTATAAACCATGATAGTAATTAAATACAGATAGTAATTAAATACAGATAATTTTAGCCAAAATGGCTAAAATTAAAGACTGTCAACACCAAATATTGGACATGGTGTGGTACAGCTCAACACTGGTAAGTGTAAACTGATACAACTGCTGAGAGGTTATTCTTCGTGGGTCTCTCTCATCTCTGTACATCTAATTCCCCTTTGCTCCAAACCATCTTTTCTAGAATATTTGTATAATAAGCCTTGGAAATGTGCCTTGCTCCAGAGCAAAGGGCAAACATGTTTATTATCCAGCATCAATGATCCAAGTTTGCTAAATGCAGAGTTCATCTCTTCTAACAACGGCCCACTGGTGGCATAGGACATCTACCCTGTTCACATCGCCCAGAGGAAACTGGCAGTCAGAGACTAAGCACAAATATTAATAATGCTCTGACTATGCTACTGTTCTAAACATTGCCTTTATCACTGACCAGTAGCCTCATGTTACAGGCTAACATGTTGACCTGCAGCAAGGGTGAGACCTCAGAATCCTCAAACCTCTTTATGACTACTTTGAATACTTTTTGGCAGTATCTCGAAAGCCCAGCATAACCTGCTAACTCCAGTCTTGCTTATACACCCAACGAAATGAACATTTATCTCACCAAAAAATACATATTAAAATTCTCATAGCAACTTCCGCAATATTCTAAACTGGAAATAATCAAAACATCCACCAACAAGAATGGTTAAATAAATGGTGGTTTATTCACACAATGACTATTACAGATATAATGTTAGTAGAAGATACCCTACACAAAAGAGATTACATGTCATGATTTCAAACAAATACATAAATCAAAAGTAGGCAAATTTGAGGCTGGAAATCTAAGTACCTCTTTCCTTTGATGGGATTGTACTGATTGAGACAGGCATGAGAGAGCCATCTGGTGTAATAGAAATGCCCAGTATTTTAACTGAATGATAAATAAATTCATATGTATGCATATGAAAAATGTATACACACATAATGTCATGTAACAGTAGATTTAGACTTATGTACTCAATTCTTGTTGTAACTCAATTTAAAATAGGAAATAACAAATGAAAATGCAAAAATACCCTTAAAACCACTTATCACTTGTGAAAAATGTGTAAGATTGACAACCTACTATTGACAAGGCTATGCAGAAAGAAGACACTCTATACATCCCTGATAGAAGGTGCAATGCTTCCACAGCTGTGAAGTCTAATTGCGCTATCTGTCATAATTTCAAATTCATATGCATATAACCTTCCCTCAGACATCCCACTTGTGGGAATTTATCACAGATGAAATGATGTGTGCATAGAGTCACTTACTGCAGCATGGACAGTGATAACAAGAAAAATCCTGGAGACAGCCTAAACGCCCATCTCTAGGAAACCAATGAAACACGTTCTGATAGCTCCACGCAACAAAAGACTAGTCAGTTACAAAGAGGAATGGAAAGCTGCTGTACACAACTGTGGAAGAGCTCCAATACAGGAAGTTCAGTGAAAAAAGAAAGGTGCAGAGTATGTATGAGTTTGATACTTATGCTATAAGAAAGGGCAAGTAAGATTGTATTTCTATTTGCTTTATTTTGCATGAGGAGCCATAGCATAATATTTAATAACTGTTGTCTGTGTGGAGAGATAAGAGTAGATGGAGCCAGGGTAGGAACAAGACTACTTAGTACGTGCTTTATAGTATTATTCTAATCATCAGACTATATTCAAAAATACCTATTCAAAAGTAATATTAAACTGTAAAATTGAAACTGGCCATTGGTACCTCTCTGAATAAAAATAAAATAAAATTAGACTCATATCTCATACTATTTCAAAAATAAAATATGTGGAATGCAAACTCTAAACTTGAAATACAGAACATTTTTATAACATCAGAGAAATTTCCTTAAAATATATAAAAACAAATCAAATAAAAATGGAAATGGCACATTAAATTTGTAACCTACATAAATAAAAATATACTATAAATAAATGGAAAAGAAAACTACTGTGAGGTAATAATTGCAATGTGCACAAGACATACAATATTTTTATGAAGAGTCAACAAAGAACTCTCACACTAATAATAAATAGATGGACAAACTAAGAGAAAAACAAGCAATTATATGAACAAATAATTCAGAAGGAAAGAAACTTGAATGACCAATAACCTATAGAATAAAAGAAAACTACTGGTAATAAGTGTAAGATGAAATGAAAATGAAACACCTAAGACACCTATCAGATAGATAAAAATAGAAGACCTCACTGAAAATATTGATTGAGATGAGGGGAGTGGAGCTGTTATACTTTGTAAAATGGGAAAAACAGTTTTGGTCAACTTGACTCACCAGACAAAGCTGGCACTGCACGGAACACATGGGGTAGCACTTCCACTTCTATGCATCTAACCTACAGGAAATTTCCAATACCTATCAACTCCTTCCAATGCCCCAAAAGAAAAAAGCCAGTAAGGGACTAGATAAATATCCCAGTAAGGGACTAGATAAATAAAGCAGTCCACTCATTTGGCAAAACACTGTACGACAGCTAAGTTAATGTACCATAACTACAAGGATCAACACAGATTAATCTAGAAAACATTTTGGGATCAGAAAATAAAAGCAAGCCACAAAAGCTTATGTATAACACTATGTCATTTATGTGAAAATTTCAAACATACCAGTTTGCATGAAACCCATATGGGCATATGAATGTGTTATAAGCACAGTAAATCAGAAGGAGGCTTCATATAAATCAACTTGAAAGGTGTAGCTGCTCTCAGAGAAAGGCAATCCCATGAGATTTATTCATCTCTTTGGCAAACATGAAGAAAGCACTTACCATGTGCCGGAGACTGTTCTTCATACGCAGAATGCTGTATGAGAATGATAAATTTGTGAAGCTTATATTAGGGGGCAGGAAAGGTGGGTGAGACAGGCAATAAACCAATAAATATGTAGCTTGATGTCGGTTTGTGAATACAGTGAAAAGAGCGAGGCATCCATACAGGTAGCTCAGAGTGATGCAAGGCCACCCTGAGAGACCACCTGGAAGGGAGGGTGGTTGAGCAGGGATCTGAGTGGGGAGAGGGGAGACTCAGTGAAGACCTGGACAAGGACCCCAGGATAGGAGAAAGCTGCCGGGCCTGAGGAGCAGCAGGCAGGCCTGTGCAACCAAACCTGGATCTGGATGACAACAGGGGAAGCCAGATGGACCATTCCATCCATGGTTAGCAGCATGCATTACTGCTGAATGTGCTGTTGGGTTGTGGCTTGATTTGACTTACTTTTTAAGATTTCAGGCTCAAACTATTTACTTTCGTATCCACAAAGAAAGCTTTGTGACTGACCTGGTCTATATATGAAACAAGCACCAAAAGCCAACTGACCGTCTTGGAAAGTGATTGGATCATGAAGGCACTAACTTCATCAATGGATGAATCCATTTGTTCTAGTTGGGTTATTTAGACATGGAGCCCTGTTTAGGGAAGTAGGTAATAAAGGCGTGACTTTGGAAACTGTATCTTCTCCCCAGTTACCACCTCTCTGGCTCTTTCCCTCTATCTCCCAGCCTCCATGAGGCGAGACAGTCTTCTCCACAATGTGCTCCCTACTATATACTTTGCCTCACCTTGGACTCAGAAGCAATAGAGCCAAATGACTGAAACGTCTGAAACTATGAGCCAAAATAAACCATTGCCCATTTGTTTTTCTCAGGTATTGTGTCACAGAAAAGAAACAAACTAACAAAATGATAATAAACATGATGGTTACTATCTTATGCATCCTGGGTTTCCCATCTGGTGTCCTTGAACAAGGGAGTTTACTTCAATGTACCCAGCCCTGCTCAGCTATAGGGCAGTGTCCTCTCAGGGTTGTTATCAAGATGTGGGGGCCCACTGCCAGCATAGTGCCAGTCACTTTGTAAGCGTTCAAGAAAAGTCGGCTACCAACAATATCATTAATGAAACTTCACCCGTTAACTCCTCGTTGTAGCCAATGCCAGTTTCAATAAAGTAGAACCATGTTCAGATAATCAGATCTAGACATACTACTAAAGACCCTCAAGAAAATACATCACATGTGATGGTTTCAAAATATACCTGTAGCTGAAAGGGTCTGACACTTGGGTTCTTGCTGTAGTTCATTTCACACTGTGATTTTGAACTAGTCATTAAAGTAGTCCTAAAGCATTAGTTGCTTAATCCAAAAATTATAAATACTTTCTGCCTTCTCTCTTCCTCAGGCTGCGCAGATCAAGAGTTCACAGATGTGAAGCACTGCGAGAGCAAGTGAAGACCATGAGGGATGATTTGCCCTGTAGAGAATGGCTAACCATCTGCAGCAGAACAGGAACAATTGGACCACAAGTGTCTCCAGGGAAGTCTAGAGTCAAGTAAACTTAGCACCGAATTTCAGGTCAGTACCACAGGTTTAATTCTGTCCTTCCACCCGAAAGCCTAACGTATACTTAGGAATGCCCTGAGCTTCTCCTAGTCCCCATACCCCTTCTACCTGCTGCATATGCTCTCTCAGGGTGTGCCATTTACAGGAATCTAATAACCTCAGGTCATAAACATGAGATAAGGGTAATAATATCAGCAGGAATAAAAATGGAAAAAAGGGATTTAGCGAAGCTGGAAGGGAGGCAAGAGGGAAAACAATTGAAAAAATAAAGCCAAGTTGTATTATGTGCATTTACTTACTTCCCAAAGTGACTGTAAAGTGCCAATCCTGCAAACATACACTAATAAAAAAAATTTTAACACATGTATAATTCTCAATGCCAGTACCAATAGAGGGAAAAATCTATAGCCACATACACGAGATGACATGAGACAAATCTTCATAAATATAAGATCTGGGGTAACTTATTAAATGTGTTTGAAGTCTGTTCCTTCCTCTGAAAAGTAGGAAAGTTGAAACTTAGGTATGACATACTTGGAAGCATTTAATATAGTAGTGTGAACAGAACAACTAATGTCACCCATAATAGGTAGTAAGTGCTTAATAAGTGTGTTTGCTTCTTCTAAAAGGTCATCATGACACTGCTTAAAAGTCTTGCATTATATTATTTAATCAAAACTTAATTTTTTCTTAATCTTAGGTAACATATACCTGAGATTACTTTGTTAAAACCCAGTAAATACCAATACACACCCACTGGAATTGCTAAAATTAAAAAACATTCAATACCAAGTGTTGACAATGGTCAGAAGAGCCAGAATGTTGGGGAGTATAAACTGAAGCTGCCAGGATACAGTTCTTAAGGAAAGCATAAGGCAGTATCAGCTTTTGCCAGTTTAGCCATCAACCTGTCCATGAACCTTTGCATGTGGCTGGGAGCAAAATTTGAAGGCATTGGCATTTGATGCTTTTACAGAAGGCAAAACAGATACTTAAGATTGCTCAAAAGCTTTCTGCTCGCTGAAGTATAAAAGCAAAGCAACAAACAAGTAAAAGTCAGGGCTGACAACCTCAGCAACACCTCTGGCTTCCTCAAGCGACAGACAAGGGTGAGAGAAGTAGGAAATCGGGTACAGGTATGAGTCTTGGCCTCAACAGGAGACGCTGAAAACTGAGACAGAAAGTACTGAACAGAAATACGACTCTAGATCTGCGAGGCCACATATCATCAGTTTTTATTGATTACCTGGATTGCTTCAGATGATATAAGTCATCTCTCATAGATCACATTGTGATAAGAAAACTGTGATGGGTGCACTTCCCACTACCGAACATATGTTTGCTGTAGAATCCACTTGAAAGAACTTAAATATGTGCAGTGCTTTATAGCTTAGGAAATTAAATATAAGAATTTATGAATGTTCTGAATAATTATCATTATTTTAACTTTAAAGATAAGGAAACTAGAGCTCTCGTAGCTTGAATTATCCATAATGAAGGAGATAGTAAGTGGCATTCTTTATTCTGTGCCCATAGTTCTCAGCTGGGGGATGACACTGACAGTCCATACTTTTGTTGGCAGTAACAAAAGACATTTTTAATTGTCACAATTTTAAGGAGGACTGATAGGTAGAGGTCAGGAATTCTGGTAAGTGTTTTACAAAACACCTTCCTCACGATGAATTGTCTGGTCCAAACTGTCATAAGCCAAGGTTGAGAGACTGTTTTAATTCCACCTTTGGTTCCCCAAATACATGTAATAAATCTGATACTGACTTTTCTCAAACTTGGTCACAAAATATCTAAAGTATAACCAAAACAGAAACTTCATCTCTTTTCTTTGATTTCAGTACACCAATAACAAATTTGAATCTTGCTTTTTATCATACTACAGTCACAGCTAAGAGTTGAATGTGTGGCTTAACAGACAACAGATCAAGAGGCAGAATAGACTGATCAAGATAATGGTGGGCCAATCAATGGTAACAAAGCAAACCAACAAACCCTGAAACCTCAATGGCAAAGCAAATATTTGTTTCTCTCTCAATTCTGACTGATCCGGCAACTGCCTCAGTATCACCTTGAGCAGGACTCTGAGGCTATTTCTGGATCTACAAGTGCCCAGAGTCAGTCAAATTTAAGGTCAAATGCACATATCTGCCCAAGACTTCCAACACCAACTACAAAGTTCACAGATCCCCGGGATGCCTCATTTCAGTCCTGCTAGCTTCAAAGTCAGGGGCCTTCAAGGAGCTACCCAGGCTTGACGATTTGCTAGCATGACTCATAAAACTCAAGAGAGTACTGAACCTAGTATTACGACTTTAATATATAAAAATCAGAACCAACCAAATAAAAGGTACCTAGGCACATTTGAGAAGCAGAAGGAAACAAAGCTTCCTTGTCCTCCAGTTTCTGTTATCCTTGTACCCGTGTGCGGATGTATACACTTGGAAAATGAGCACATCGGATGGGTTGTTGTGACAGTGGTGTCACTGTTACACTGGAGTTTCATCACATAGGCTTGACTGACTAGATCAGATCATCACCCATGGGGTTGCTCAAAGCTCCTCCCCTCAAATCATAGGACTGGTCCCTCTGTTATGGCCAGCCCTTACTTCTGAGTCATCTGCTTAACTTGCGCTATCAGGTGTGGTCAGTGGGTTCACCATAAGTAACCAGGAAACTCCTATCACCCAGGAAATCCTAAGAATTTAGAGGTGACTTCCCAGGAACCAAGGACAAGGCTAGACTGCTCTCTTTGGGTAGAATTAACTTTTCATATATGGAGCAGGAAACTCTAAGAATGACAGCAATGATTTTATTTGCTTTGAATTCACATATAAAACATTTTGTAAGTATTTTATTATCAAACAATTTATTGAGAACAAATTATGTGCCAGGCCTTGTGCTAGATATTGTAATACATACCCCTCATAAAAACCTTTTACACACTCCTCATAAAAAACCTTTGAGAGAAGCATTATTTTCAAATGAAGGAACTTGTTTTACAGAGTACCTTTCCTCCAGTCGCTTGCCCACTGTTAGAGGCAGAGTTAGGGTCTGAGCCACATGCTTGGCTCCAGAACTCATGCTCTTAGCTACTCTGCTACACTACTTTGGTGACGATTTCTATGTCCTTTGGTTACAGAACAAGATTCTAGAACACAAGTGGCATAGATAGGAGGCACAATCCCTGGACCCACACAGGCCCCTCATTTGCTTAACTTTGTATCAGTCCTGCCCACAATGTGACAGTGACAGCATGGCCCATCCTCTAGCAGAGTTTAGAATGTTTATACCTGATGACAAGAGCGGAGATCCTTCCTCTCTCCACCCACATGATATGCCTCACACAGAACTGCAGCTCTTCCTGACGCGACTTGGAGTTGATCTTTGATGCTCCTTGTCCCTTCCCCTGGCTGCAGACTCTGACCTTGGCTATGTATTTCTGATTGCCTTTCTCCTCCTGCCTCTTATATTTCCTTGCTCTGTCACTGACCCAAGTCAAAAGGGGCTGCCTTTTCCCTCAACTTGCTCTATGTCTCCAACCACAGAGATTTTTTTAGCCCTTTCCACAATAGGAAGTAAGCAAGAAGAATTTAAAAGATGGAAATATTTTCAGAATGAGTTCCCGGTTTACAAGCAATGTTGGAAAATCATCCCAACTGTAATTTCGCTGATGCCTCCCAGCAGAAGAAAGATCATCTTAGATTTTCTAACGTGCCTCCCTCCTAAACTTGAGAGCAGTCATACACTTCACCTGGCCTCTACCTCTTCCACGCCCATCTTCCTAACATTTAACCATGTAAAAAACTTATGGAAGAGACTTTCCAAAAGCACTCTCAGAACTAGAAAGTTCATTCTTAAAAAAAAAAAAGGTAATAGCACCGAAAGCAGAAAAAAAGGGATAATCATATTCCAGAACTTTGTTCTAATGAAATAATCTCCGTATGTACAGGGAAAAGGGTTGGATGGAGCAGAAAAGCCAGGAGTGGGTCTTAGAGAGACAAACATGCCTTCCACATCCCTATACCTGTTACACATAGTAATGCAGTGATCAGAGAAGAGCTTGGAAATACACTGTAGGTCTCCTTTATCATCAGCATTTGGTCCTTAGAGTTTTCTAGAGTTTGGCACAAAAGACCCTGAGTACTGCTCTTTAAAATCAGAACACTTCTAGGAATTGCTTCTGGCTCAAGCAGCTGTTTCAAACCTCTTACAACAAGCAAATTTAGCAACACTGAGAAGCTGCCTCAGGTTAACTGTTTGTTTTACAAAATAATTCAAAAATTAATTCAGAGCAATGCTTTCCTGTCGGTCACCGGATGCTGCTGATGAAATGTGACTGAGTTGTAATCTGTGTCCAAAAAAGGGAAAATATCCAGGATATGGCCTGACCACAGTGCCCCTTAAACAAATGTTGTTTGTATCTAAGAAGCAAGGCAGTTTCTTTCCCATCCTATTTTCACATCATAATATTTATCTTAAGAGAGGTACTTACTTTGAGCACAGGCATAGCTGTTCAGTGAGCAGATGTTTGTTGCATCTGCCAATAGACTTTCACATTCTGTCAAGTTTCTGGTTTCTATAAAATGCTTACTTAGTCAGGTATTATTGCTCAGGACATTGTCAGAGTTCCTTGGAAAGACTTTTCCTGGCTAACTAGTATAAAAACTAAACTCGGTGCGTATGAAATGTAGCAGAGAAGACATTGGAAATGTGTCTGCAATCGATTCACACTCTTGTTCCAAGTTGAGTATGACTTATTCTAAAGGAAATCCTCAATGATTTCTTCATCCATGATAACACTTGATATTGTTTTACCTTTAGCACTCACTTGAAGAATGACAGGGCATGATGAGGCCTGGTACTACAACGGCCCCTGGATTACACGATAGAACTCCTAAGGCTACTTTAGGGTCCTTTGAATCCAAAATCAGGCTTGTAAAGCATCAAAATTAAGCTTCTCAAATATAATGGAAAAGAGCCATGCCTCTGTGTGTGAGTGCCAGGGCAGAGGCAACATAGAGTTGAGTGGAAGAAGACTTGGCCATACATGAGAACAGCAGTTGTTAGTTAAGAAGACCTGGAACTGAGCATGTCCCTGAATCTGGTTCTTCACCTACCTGCTCCTCATCCAGGGTCCAGGGAATTCTTATGCTCTCAGTGAGAATGTGGGGATTGTACAACTGAAAGTACCAGGGTCCTTTATAAAGGGGATAAAAACTGATTTTATCTGACCCCGAAGGAGCTTGTGCATGGGCAAAGGTTTTCCTTGAATGGTAGAAGCAGCAGAAATGGTGCAAAGTGTACTGTGCTGATACACAGGTAGCCTATATCGTGGAGTGGCCAGCTCAACTCTGGCAGCAGAGAAGTTACTAGAACTGTCCAGGTGGAGCCAACAAGCACCCAAGACCTGTGAAAAGAAAGGGAGAGAAGGGCCAAGAGTCACACTGAACCATTATACATGCCATCAGCAAAGCACTGAATTTACCCATTACTGATATCACCTCCAGAAATAAGAGTCACCAACAAGAGAGAAAAGGGTCTATTTGGCTTTTATTTCCCAAACAGACGGGGAAACACCTACATTACAGTCTTTTTGTCAATAACACAAAGCTTCTAATCCACATCTTTTTCTTAGAGTTCTTAAGATAACATAAGCAAAAAAATAAATGTTGGAATAGGATAGAGCCACATGTGGACTCATCACAGAGGTGGAGACATGGCAACTGGGTGTGAAAAGCCCACCAGGTGTTTGGTCCA
>RJWT010003348.1:26524-36895 GCA_004365215.1 Cuniculus paca | reverse complement strand
CATTTGCATCCTACCTCCGTGATGCCCACAAAACCTAGTTTTATTCCCATTACAAAGTCTTCCTCACACAGTAAATTTTCCTCAATTTCCTCCCCCTATGATGTGAACCCTAGCAGAATCATTCAGTTTCTTTGCTTCACTAAGATTGTGTACACATTTCAACTACAAAATTGGGAACAATGGATTACAGTTGGTCTTCTAGCTTGAGAATTCTTCTGGACAAGGCCTCAAATTTTACTCTTCATTCTCAAAGATTATCACATTATCTGACACACATTAAGGACTCGTGACATGTCCGTTTAAAACATCAATGTTCAAAGTATGTGTATGAACATGGCGATTTCAAGTCCTTTTGCTTACTGAATGCAAAGATTCACCTATCCATTCAAGAAATAAGCTGTTCTGGGAGTATCTGTGTCCTCCCTGGGTTCATATGTTGAAATACTTGCCAGAAGTGAGACCCTCACGGATGAGGTTGTAAGGACACCACATCCACCACATGAGAATGCAGAAGAAAGCATCACCATGAATCAGCAAACAGCCATCTCCAGACCCTGATACTGTCAGGAACACATTTCTGCTGTTCATCAACCACCAAGTTTAAGACATTTGGTTACAGCAGCCCAGATAGATGAAGACAAAGTAAATACTTAAAGCCAACTATTGAAGGGCATGGCGATTTCTGTCAGATGCTCCACTGAAATAAAGCTCAGACCAGAACAGAGGCACCTAGACCAAGTCTTAGAAAGTCTCCAGACACAAGTGTAACATGTCTGAAGGCTAATTTGATATTCTATCTAGAAGTGTCTCAGAATGTTACGTGAAACTAAGAAGCAGGATAGAGTTCAAAGTCACAATAAGGAAACCGTGATATCCAAGTACTGCCAGGTACACTGTGGACTGTGTTCTGCACACAGTGACACAGGCACACAAAGAACACAGCTTTGCTGCTCAGTGATGCAGCTGCCTAGACAGAGGACACCCGGGGAGCTGGCTCACACGGGCAAGTTACCAGAATTCGCAGTGCACAAAGTCCAGTGAAAGGAACTTTGAACCTTCTGACCAAGCCATTCCAGTACCCCACCAAAAAAAAAATTCCTATGTTCAAAAACATCCTGTGAAAAACCATGCTGAGCAAGCTACCTCATCATTTGTGTGCACATTTTTATACACCACATATATCAAGATAAAATTTCAGAAGGAAACATCCAATAATCCTCCCAATAGATGAATTTTTTAAAGTTTAAATGAATCATTCATCACCTTTGTATTTCAGTTCCTATACTACAATCTGCTTAGTCTTTTTGTGACTATTAGGTTACTTAATTTCCCTGGCCGTGAGTGATCCAAGCTGACTACTGTCAGAAGTTTCCAGAGGATCACACAGGACAATATTTGTATAGTTTGTGTAACTCCAAGTCAAACATCACCTGCAGCTGAAGGTTACTTACCAGGGGCTGGTACATTTTCTCTCACTCATCTACCAAGGGTAAGCATCAAATCTCTTCATATTTACTTACTGACCCATAATCAAACTGGACTTCACTCAGCAAAGAATTTCTCTCACATCTCACACATTACCTCTGATAGAGTCCTTATCTGATCTGTGTTTTTCTTCTTTTTTTTAATTTTGAAGGGAAAACAGATAAATACAACAATGAAACAGAGCTTCAAAACAGGTTACTAGGACAGTTACCATAATTAATACACTGCCTATCATTGTCTTCTAGTAGTGATTCAGAGTGTAAGATACAGGCATGGTATCTTGCCCAAACACTGTTAACCCAAACCTCCTTTCGTTTCAGTGAACTAAGA
Organism: Cuniculus paca; assembly: GCA_004365215.1. NCBI lineage: Eukaryota > Metazoa > Chordata > Mammalia > Rodentia > Cuniculidae > Cuniculus > Cuniculus paca. The sequence goes on along the minus strand of RJWT010003348.1, from coordinate 35,080 downwards.
GAAACTAGCTGTGGATCTGTCCTAACTGTCTTGGGTATACATACATACCTTTTCTTCCTGCCTGTCTTCCTTGCCCGTTTCCCCATCACGATTTGTCTGTTCCGATCTGGGTTTTTCCAATCAAGGAACTTCCTTTTCCTCTGACATAATTCTCAACACAAGTAAGCCCACAAATTCTCCTCCACATTCGTCAGGAGTGTCTTGATTCATTGCACTTTGGTAGGGAGGCAAAAGGAAAAGAGCAGCCCCAGAGCTTCTATTTTTCTTTGTGCTCACCTGCAAATCTGTCTTCTCAGTCTCTACAGATGTCTCTAGGACAAGAAGCAGCAGACTCTCCCAGAAGATGAACGTGAAACCTCTGAGAAAGCAGGATTTGAAAGGTGTGCTTTGATCTGATTTCCCAGAAACTGCTGACCTGAAGTTCCCATTGGAACACATCCATTGAACTGTGCCATCTGGGAATAGATTCAAGAACTTCCTTGCGGTTTCCACCTTGAGGGAGGTGGGTGTGCAACTCATGTCTCAGCCAAGGGCTTTCATTCTAAGACCCTAAAAAGCAGCCAGAGGGCCCATGCCACAGCTTGAATTTTATGCCATCTTGAAGTGTTCCCCACCAGAGGTTTTAGACTATGTCAATGAGTGTATCTAGATGTGCCCCAAAACCTCATGTGGTCACAAGTGGGGCTTTTCAAGGGTGGCTGGATCTAGGACGAGTGCTTCAGGGATCAAGGATGTGACACTGGGATTGATTGGTGGTGCAATGCTAGGGGAAATTCCGCCCACCCTGGGTGTGAGTGTCACCTGCCCTAAGGTTGGATATCCTTGATGACATATGAGGGACAGAAAGAGGGTCAGTGCTTCTTGCTTGCTACTTGTAGTTTGCTGCTTGCTGCCTTGCTGCATTCTGCCTGCCATGGACTGTTTCTCCTCTGCGATGCCTCTCTGCCATGTCACCCTGCCTTGGAACCAGTCACCTAGGAACTGAAGCCTCTAAAATTGTGAGCCAAATAAACCTTTTCTCCTCCAACGCTGGGTGTCAGATAAATTGTCTCAGCCACAAGAGGAAAGCAACTAAGACAGTAATCTCACAAAAGCCTTGGGACACAGGCAAAATGTAGAGAAATTTTCTGCCAGAGCATAACACATGGCCTCCAGTCCAACTGCCAATACAGTCTTTGTTCCCAACTAAACTTTTTGAGCCTGGCCTTTGCTGCCCACATTCCTATTAGCATTCTGGTCTTCTGAGCTCTGACTAGAGTCTCCCATCAAGATCAGTTTAGAGCATTTTGGGCTTCTCTAGCCCACATCTCCAAACCTTTCCAAGTGCCTCCTCCAAGTGAGTTCAAATACTAAACCACAAAGTGAGACACAGTCACAGCAGTGGTCCCATTCTTGGTACAAATGTTCCGTATTACTCATCTGTGCCATTGCTGAGACACAAGACCTGAGACTCATGCACTAATGGAGGGGAGAAGTAACTGGGCTCACCTTGGAAGGTGATTCAGCAGAAGGTGCCTGGCTCTGAGACACAAGCATCATGCATGAGAGTGTGGCAGAGCACAGCTGCTTGTTTCTCAGTAGCCAAGAGCCAGAGCAGAGCAGGGCTCCTGCAGAAGCAGTGATAACTAGAGAGGCAACAGGACTTCAAGCAAAACAAGCTTTTCAGTTCAACGTCTCGCTCCCCAGTGGCTGCAATTCCTTGTCCTGTTACCAGGTGATATCTGCAGTTATGTGCCTGTAAACAAGGTCGATGACATCCTGGCATCAGTCTTCCTTCAAGGAATGCAGATAAGGGTCTTATGGCTAATACATTTTGTCAACTTGAGAAGTTTAGAAGTTTAACTGAGAGACTCAGCAGGGAGCCAGGGTTCTTGCTTTGTAAATATCCTGATCCTGTTCCAAAGAGGGCAAAGACATTTTGTGAGTGCTACACCCACCCCGGGGGGAGGGGCAGTGGTAGCCGGTGTACAATGTAGGGGTAGAGAAGGGGCTTGCTTTTTCTCTTTTGCTCTGGCTGCTGCCTTGAAGTGCTGCCCCAGTGCCATGCCACCCTACGTTGGAGTCAGCTGATTATGGACTGAAATCTCCAAAAACTGTAAGCTAAATAAACCTTTTCTTCCCTAATTTTGGGTGTCAGGTGTTTGTCTCAGCAACAAAGAAAAGTAACCAAGACAGAATTTGGTACCAGGAGTGGGGTCGTTGCTGTGACTGTACCTGACCATGTGGTTCAAGAGCCTTCAGGAATGGCTTGTGGGAAGTGTTTGGAAAGTTGCAGAGCTGTCACCTGAAAGAATAGCGCTGGTCCAGCTTAGGCTGTTCTGTAGGGGACATTCTGGTCAGAGCTCAGGACACCAAGAGGCTAATAGAGAGCCTGCCAGTAAAGACCAGGTTCAAGAGGTTTTTGCAGGGAAGAAGGACTATAGTGGGTGTTGGACTCCAGTTGATGTGTGTTATGGCTTGGCAGAAAGTTTGTCTGCATTTTGCTCATGTCCAGAGACTTTGTCTGAGACTGAGATTAAGGATGGTGGACTGATTAATCTGGAAAAAGAAATATCAAAGCAGTCAAATGTTGAGGCCGTGGCATGGCTATTTTTGCTGGCTTTTAGCCAGATTTACATTGTGAACCAAGAGCACAGAGCGCAGCAGAGTGATTTGAAATGTGAGTTTGGCCAAAAAGGAAGCTCTTGTAAAGCTGTAAACTGTAAAGATAGAGCTGAGACCTTGATTGCTGAGGAACAGAGAAATAGAAAAGATGACCTGAAGGCAGTGCAAAAAGCAGTAAGTCTCGAACCTTTGCAACTTCCAAACTGCAAAGGTAACAGACTTTGAGGAGAAAGCCTCAGAGCACCATGTTCCAGAGTGGTGGGAGAGGCCCCAAGAGGTTCCAGAATGGCAGCAACATAGAGAATCTGTTCCTCAGAATCAGGCTCAGAATGCCCAGCAATCCAGGCATACGACCCCTACAGCCAAGAGAGAGGAAAGCCTGACTACTGCTCCAACTGGCAGCAGACCTCAGCATCATCCACATGATGCTGGTTTTAGGTGCATGCAGAATGCACAAGCTCAGAGGTTAAGAAGGCTTCCACCCCGATTTCAGAGGGCCTGGGAGGCCAGGCAGTGTGCCCCTGAGAGGGCAATGTGTGAAGCCGTGAATATGAAGCCAAAGATGCAGTGGAGACTGCAGAAGTTTAGAAAAGCCAGGAACATGGATCATCAGAGGAAAGCTGCAATAGGGGAACACAGCCAGCACAAGATAGATGCCACAAGATCAGTGACCACTAGAAGTGCCATAGGGGTGGAACCACACAAGACCTTTGGAGCTCATAATTTGCCACAGATTGCTTCAGATGCTGGACAAGCAACAGTAAGATTTAATATTTACCCTGCTGGATTTTGGACTTGTTTTCGTCCCAATGCTTTGTATCCTCCTGTTTGTAACTTTTGGAATGAAAATGTTTGTCTTGTGCCTTTGCATGTTGGAAGTGTTCAACTTTGTTTTCATTTTCACAGGGGATTACAGCTAAGAGTTTGCCTTACATTTCAGAGACTTGGGACTTGCACTTTTCAGCAACGCTGAAACTGCTAGGACTTTGGAGACTCTTGCAGATGGACTAAATGCCTTTTGCATAGAGGGATGTGCATGAGTCTATGGGTATCCAAGGACAAAATGTTATGTTTCTAATATAACGTTGATTGACCTACTGCTGGTTCTTAAGGATTGTTAAAGCTTGTTATGATGTTCAAGTTGCAAAATGGTAAGAATTAGCATGTCTTGGTATCTAGAGGCTGATTTAAAGAAATATGTCTGGTTGCCAAGTTGACAAGGGGTGGATTCTTATGGTTAATACATTGTGTCAACTTGAGAAGTTTAGAAGTTTAACTGAGAGACTCAGCAGGGAGCCAGGGTTCTTGCTTTGTAAATATGCTCATCCTGTGCAAAAGAGGGCAAGGACATTTTTTGAGTGCTACACCCACCCTGGGAAGGGGTGGTAGTGGCCTGTGTACAACATAAGGGTAGAGAAGGGGCTTGCCTTCTCTCTTTTGCTCTGGCTGCTGCCTTGAAGTGCTGCCCCAGTGCCATGCCACCCTGCCTTGGAGCCAGCTGATTATGGACTGAAATCTCCAAAAACTGTAAGCTAAATATACCTTTTCTTCCCTAATTTTGGGTGTCAGGTGTTTGTCTCAGTAACAAAGAAAAGTAACCAAGACAAAGGATAACAACTGTGTTCCCATATACACTGTAAGCTGAGTCTTGTGACATCCTGAAATTTGTCTTCTTACAATGTAAATTAAGAGACTGTCTATCCTTGTCCTGCTTCATGTGAACTTGCTTAACTGCCTACAAGTTGTGGGCTGACAACCACCCCCACCCACTGACCAGTTGTGTAAAAATGGAGCCCTTCCTTTGTCTGATGCTCAGTCATTTTGGGCCAGAGCTCTCACTCACCCAGGGGTACTCCTAATAAAATCCTCCTGTCTCCCCACTGGTCTCTCTGATTTCTTGGATCTGCTCCAGAGGTAGGCTCCAAGGCCATCCTCTAAGACTTCACCCAAACAGTCCCAGAAGTGTGTCCTCCAAACCCCCAAGTAGTGTCTAAAGTCAATCAACTTCACGTACACCATAACCATTACACATACGTACAACTGCATGTTTTCATTTACCCACATTATTTTTTTTTATTTTAAAGAAAACAAAACAGAGTTAAACACAACAAAGCATTTCAGAACAGACCACTGCAAGCAATACAGGTCTTCAAAACATACAATAGGAGATTAACAATGGCTATCCTAGTGTCTCTTGTTTTCTTCAAAATGGTTGTTCATACATTTACACACAGTAAACTCAAACAAAACAAAATAATATAAACCAGATAAAACAAAAGAGTGAAAGCATTACAGTTCTTCAAATCAGACAATAAGAAATCAACAATGGCTACCTTAATGTCCTTTGCTTTCTTCAAAAAAGCTGTTCATATCTTCTCACATACTGCAAACAAATTTTAGAAAACAGACTAAAACCAATAAAATCAAAGAATAAAAGCATTATTGGACTTCAGAAACTTTTCCCCATGTTTATCAGGGATTTTGAATCTTATTAAGTTTTTCAGTTTCTTGCACTAGTTGCCTGCATTACTTTAAAGAGAAAAACAATAAGAACAATGGTACAAATTTTCAAATAAAATTGCAGGAGAGTAACCATGGTTAGCACATTGTGTATTGTTACTTTCAAAGTAACAACTTTACTCTTTAAAGGAAGCAGAGAGAAACAGGAAAAATGGTTTACAAGGACTCCTGTAATTTTCTATAAAATGCATGATCACAGAATATATTATGACACATGGAATTAGCCAGAAAAACATATGATCCCACTGATACATGGAATCTTTAAAGCATTCAAAACTTCAGAGGTAGAGAACTGAAGTGTGGTTTAGTCAGAGATGAGGATGCAGGTGGCAAAAGGGAGAGATGTAAATCATAGGATTCAAAATGGCTGATCTGTAGAATGAAAAGGTCTAGAGATCTCAGATGTAATGTGATGAAATTGTACCATTTATGCCATTTATTCTAGCTGCTGTGACCATGAAAAAAAGTTGTGTAACTATTTGAGGTGATGGACCACATAATTTGTTTCATTATAGTAACCATTTTCTTATCTCCGTGTATTTCAAAACCTCATAATGTATATATTAAAAATGCACAAGTTTTATTTTAAAGAATCCATTTCTCGGGTAGCATAACTACTACTGTCATATAATTGGGAAGTATTTAACATGATTTCTCTTCATTTTTATTAGTGAAAATTAGTTATACAGATAATGGATTTCATTGTAGTATTTTCATACATTAACATCGTTATTCAGCGTGGATGCAGATCAAAACATTTCCAGTGAAATAATTGCTTCTGGATACCTACAGAAGGGACAGAACACTTTGCCCACTAAACAAAGGGATCATAGAAAAACAAAATATATGCTATCCACAAGATGACACCACAACTTGGAAAACCGTTAAGCTCTCTCCACTGGCAATAACCCAAATGAGACTGGAGTTCCTAGAGAAGAATTACAGCAGTACATAGCAGACTAATGGGCTCAGGAAGAACTAGAAGCATGCAGTATGGACAAAGACAGTGGTCACACCAGAAAGCTGGGGTGACTTCGGAAAAGTGTAACCTGTGCCAGCAGGCTAGACCTGAGGAGTAATTTGAGTGCAAGAACATGACATTCCGTTGAGCATTTGCAGTGCTTCCCCAGAGCTGAAACAATGCCCACTCCTTCACTGCTGCTTCCAACTTATTCTTTGTGTCCGCTCCTCCAGCCTCATCACAGCCACCCAAGGCTGTCTCGTCTTCAGAGAATGCTTCACAGAGGCACACAACTCCACTGGTTCCAGTCACAGGGCATGGTGACATGATGCAGATGGCGACTGAGCTCCTGTACAGCTTTGTTGGCTTTGTCTGTGTGGTTATACACGGGGAATCCAAGTTTTTCTAGAGTCTGGGTCTGGCTATATAAGACATAAGACATGAGGCCCAGGCCTCGGTACTCGGGTACAGTGGCTGCCATGCGCAGCTCTCCAGTGTGGTCCATCAGGGACCAGGACACGGGGGTCTTCTCAGGCCCCAGGAGACAGATGCTGGGAAAGGCCCGGAGACAGCGCTCAATGAATCTCTGACTCCTCTCGTTACCACCAAAACCCCAAAATTTATTCACTAAGGCAGCGTGGGAAACATCCAACGATGAGAGTGTAAACATCTCTTGATTTCTGTTGAGAAAAAGGAAAAAGAACAGTGCATAATATCAAACACATTGTTTCTCCCCAGAAATCATATTGAGAAGCAAGTAGGAAAACAGGTAATGACGTGAATGCAAGAGCCATAATCTCACAAGCTGTGTGATTTAGTGCAGGTAACTTATCTCAGTCTCCAGTAATTCTGGCATAAGGAAGGGGTGTGAATTGCATTTCTGTGAAAGGACAGAAATAAATAAGAGCTGTTGCATACAGCTATACCAAGTACACTGCCAGACATACACAAGAAAAGCTCCATAAAAATTAAGTTTTATTATCACAGTAGCTTTGAAGTACAATTTCAACTCAGAGTTTGGGATACCCACTGTCTTGACTTTGTTGCTTAAGACTAAAGCACCTTATCTTTGACAAGGGGGAAAAACACATTTGCAGGAAGAAAGTCTCTTTAATAAATGGCACCAGAAAAACTGGTTTCCCACATGCCAGAGACTTAAGCTAGACCAGATCTCTCACCATGCACTAAACTCAAACTGAAATGGATCAAAGACCTAAACATTAAAACAGAAACACTAAACCCACTGGAAGAGCGAATAGATAGGACTCGTGAAGATGCAAGTACAGGCAAAGATTTCATGAACAAAACCCTGATCGCACGGGAAATAGTACAAAGAAGTGACAACAGGGATCTCATGCTATTAAAAAGCTTTTCCAAGCAAAAAAACTGATCAGTAGAGTAAAAAGACAACCAACAGTGTGGGAAAAAAATTAGCCAGTTGTCCCTCAGACAAGGGACTAATATCTAGAACATACAAAGAATTGAAAAACATCAGTCTTGCCAAATTTAAAGATCTAATCCAAAAATGGGCATCTGAAATGAATACACACTTCTCACAGAAAGAAATACACATGGCAAATAAGTGTATGAAAGGATGTTCAATATCACTGTTTACCTGAGAGATGCAAATTAAAACAACACTGACATTCCATCTCACCCCAGAAAGAATGGCTATCATCAAGAAATCCATAAATAACAAATGCTGGAGGCACTGAGGGGTAAAAGGACCTCTTCTCTATTTTTAGTGCGAAGGCAGACTGGTGAGTCCCTGGGGAAATCGGTGTAGAGATTCCTCAAAAACCTAGGATTGGAGGTCCCACTGGACCCAGCTATATCCCTTCTGGATATCTTCCCAGAAGAATTAAAAGCACCACAGTGATCAGTGCGCACCCATGTTTACAGCAGCTCATTTTGTACTGGCTACATCTTGGAAACAACCCAAATACCCATCAATAGAGGAATGGATAAAAACATGTGGGTTATCTTTTATACAGTGGAGGATCACTCAGCCATAAACAAGGACAAATTTAAGACATTTCTAGCTAAATGGATGTAACTCGAGGCTGTATTCCAGTGAAATGAATCAGCTACATATGTGTAAATATCCCACTGTTTCTCTGCATGAGCAACTGAAATTATAAATGAGGACTTAAATATAGAATAGGTATCGTGAAATAGGAAGAAATGGTTTGAAAGAAAGGGGAACTTGGGAGAGGAGGGGATAGGAAGGCAAAGAAAAACCAAGAAAAGAAGGATAAAATGGAAATGAAACTTCGTAAATAAGGAGGAGAGGAGGGGCTGAGGACAGGGGAGAGGATTAGGAAAAATAAAGAGGAATCAAGGCACAAACATACAAACTCCGTAGCTGAATACGATCACTACGTATACCTAAATGTAGCAATAAACTTCATTTTGTGACTCACAGCAAAGTGTTTCATCAGAATGACATGACGAAATTTTGTGAAGTTCAG
>RJWT010003348.1:0-26424 GCA_004365215.1 Cuniculus paca | reverse complement strand
GTTTCTTTGCTTCACTAAGATTGTGTACACATTTCAACTACAAAACTGGGAACAATGGATTACAGTTGGTCTTCTAGCTTGAGAATTCTTCTGGACAAGGCCTCAAATTTTACTCTTCATTCTCAAAGATTATCACATTATCTGACACACATTAAGGACTCGTGACATGTCCGTTTAAAACATCAATGTTCAAAGTATGTGTATGAACATGGCGATTTATGTAGTCCTTTTGCTTACTGAATGCAAAGATTCACCTATCCATTCAAGAAATAAGCTGTTCTGGGAGTATCTGTGTCCTCCCTGGGTTCATATGTTGAAATACTTGCCAGAAGTGAGACCCTCAAGGATGAGGTTGTAAGGACACCACATCCACCACATGAGAATGCAGAAGAAAACATCACCATGAATTAGCAAACAGCCATTTCCAGACCTTGACACTGTTAGGAATACATTTCTGCTGTTCATCAACCACCAAGTTTAAGACATTTGGTTACAGCAGCCCAGATAGATGAAGACAAAGTAAATACTTAAAGCCAACTATTGATGGGCATGGCAATTTCTGTCAGATGCTCCATTGAAATAAAGCCCACACCAGAACAGAGGTACTTAGGGTAGGTCTTAGAAAGTCTCCAGACACAAGTGTAGCATGTCTGAAGGCTAATTTGATATTTTATCTAAAAGTATCTCAGAATGTTACATGAAAATAAGAAGCAGGGTGGAGTTTGAAGCCACAACAGGGAAAAGAAGATATCCAAGTACTTTGGGGTACACTGGTGACTGCGTTCTGCACTCAGCGACACAGGCACGCAGAGAACACAGGATGCAGCTGCCTAGACAGAGGAGACCCGGGGAGCTGGCACACATGGGCGAATTATCAGCATTCGCAGTGCACAAAGTCCAGTGAAAGGAACTTTGAAACTTCTAACCAAGCCGTTCCAGTACGCAGCCAAAAAAAAAAAATTCCTATGTGCAAAAACATCCTGTGAAAAACCGTGCTGAGCAAGCTACCTCATCATTTGTGTGCACATTTTTATACACCACATATATCAAGATAAAACTTCAGAAGGAAACATCCAATAATCCTCCCAATAGATGAATTTTTTAAATTTAAATCAATAATTCATCACCTTTGTATTTCAGTCCCTATACTACAATGTGCTTAGTGTTTTTGTGACTATTAGGTTACTTAATTTCCCTGGCCGTGACTTATCCAAGCTGACTACTGTCGACAGTTTCCAGAGGATCACACAGGACAGTATTTCAACAGTCTGTGTAACTCCGTGTCAAATGTCAACTGCAGCAGAATACTTGTTACCAGGGCCTGGTACGTTTTCTCTCACTCATCTACTAAGGGTAAGCACCAAATCTCTTCATATTTGTTTACTAACCCATAATCAAACTGGACTTCACTCAGTCAAGAATTTCTCTGACATCTAACTCATTGCCCCACATATCGTCATTATCTGATCTGTGTTTTTCCTTTTTTTTTTAATTTTAAAGAGAAAACAGATAAATGTAACAATGAAACAGAGCTTCAAAACAGGTTACTAGGACAGTTACCATAATTAATACACTGCCTATCATTGTCTTCTAGTAGTGATTCAGAGTGTAAGATACAGGCATGGTATCTTGCCCAAACACTGTTAACCCAAACCTCCTTTCGTTTCAATGAACTAAGAGAAACTAGCTGTGTATCTGTCCTAACTGTCTTGGGTATACATACATACCTTTTCTTCCTGCCTGTCTTCCTTGCCCTTTTCCCCATCACGATTTGTCTGATTATATCTGGATTTCTCAAATCAAGGAACTACTTTTCCTCTGACATAATTCTTAACACAAGTAAGCCCACAAATTCTCCTCCACATTCGTCAGGAGTGTCTTGATTCATTGCACTTTGGTAGGGAGGCAAAAGGAAAAGAGCAGCCCCAGAGCTTCTATTTTTCTTTGTGCTCACCTGCAAATCTGTCTTCTCAGTCTCTACAGATGTCTCTAGGACAAGAAGCAGCAGACTCTCCCAGAAGATGAACGTGAAACCTCTGAGAAAGCAGGTTTTGAAAGGTGTGCTTTGATCTGATTTCCCAGAAACTGCTGACCTGAAGTTCCTAGTGGAACACACCCACCGAGCTTTTCCATCTGGGCATAGACTAAAGCTCCTCCCTCCGGGTTCCACATTGAGGGAGGTGGCTTTGCAACTGACGCCTCCACAAGGAGCTTTCATTCTAAGACCCTTTCACAGAACTCTGGTCTTCCTCAGCCACTGTGAGCTGTGAATCTAGCCAGCCAGTCCTAGGAGATGAATGGATAGACGAATCTCTTCCCACCCTTTCATTCCTGCAGTAGTGGCAAGAGCTGGCTGCTAATCTTATTTGATGCTTAGAATCAGAGTTCTTTTCTCAAACATTAGTAAAGAAAATTGTCAGAAGACACTTAAGAATAAAGATACTACTCTTTGGAAGTGCTCAGTGCGTTCCATAAGGACAAACAGAAAGAAAACTACACCCAGATGCATGATAATTAAACTACTGAAAACTGAATATAAAGAGAGAATCTTAAATGCAGAGGAAGAAAGATGTAATACGTAGGGGAATAATAGTGCAAATGATGGCTGACATTTAGAAGCTGTGTAATAAGGTCCAGAACACAAAAGAAAGGCATTTTCTAAATACCACGAAAAAAATCCTCAACCCAAAATTCCATACTAAACAAGATTCCCCACCCCCCAAACTCGAGGTAAATGTAAATACTTTCAGATGAATCAAGCAGTCGTGTCCTGCCGCCGGATAGAGTTTTAGAACTGCAGTTAGGAAGGGAGAACATTTTCAATATCTAAGCTGTGCTCTGATTGGCTGGCACCTTTAGGACCAATTTAAAACCTGACAGCTCCCAGGGACGCCGGGACATTTACTCTGAGATGGCGTGGAACTAGGATCATGAAGGAAGAGGCGAAGGGCATTCCTGCAAAAGTGGCGCTATGGTGTCACCTTCTGGAGAGATCAGGAAAAGCGGCAGAATGTGCCTGTCCTTTTTGTCCATGAGCCTCCGGTGGTGGTGGGTAATGGCAAGTCCTTCACCTAGGATACTGTGTTTGACCCCTTGGCTGAACAGGAAGAGGTCTTCAATACAGCAGGAGCTCCACTTATAAAGACCTGTTTAGAGGATGCACAGCACACAGGCCAACTGGCTCTGGAAAAATACATTCATTGGGAGGCCCATACACTGCAGAGCAAGAGAAGGAACCAACAGTTGGGGTCATTTAGGGTAATGCAACTGTTCTTCAGAGAAACTGGGAAGGAGAGTGACTTTGAAGTTACTCTGAAAGATTTGCAATGGAGATTTCCAGTGAAGAAATTTTGGATCTTCTGGGACCATCTTGAGAGAAAGCCTCTCGAATACACATCTTGGAGCATCCTGAAGGAAACACAAAGATTGTGGGACTCGCTGCAAGCCCTGTTTTAGCTGCCTTGGATTCTGTTTCCCGTCTGGAGCAGGGCAACAAATATAGGAGCAGATCATGGTCTCCACAGCACTGAACTCACAGCTGTCCAGGTCTCATGCCATCTGCACAGACCCCATAGAGCAAAGAAAGAAAGATGAGAAGGACAGCAGTTTTCACTTGAAGCTCCCACCTGGTAAAGCTTGCTGAATCACGAAGACAGGAAAACCAAGGCAGAAGGGGGTCATCAAAAGGAAGGTATTGGTATTCACAGAGGCCTCCTTTGCTTGGGAAATATAATCTGTGTTCTCGGAGATGATACAAAGGGGTGGCTTGGGCCCAAAAGAGATTCCATGTTGACTCAACTGCTTCCATGTTTTAGGCAGGAAAGCCATACCCTCATGATAGCCTGTGTGAGTCCTGCTGATTCCAACCTACAGGAAACAGCAAATACCCTTCACTATGCAGACAGAGCATGAAAAAATCAAATAGAAGCCCATTGTTAATATTGAGCCCCAGACAGCCGAAGTCAGTCATCTTGAATACCAAGTACGAGAGCTGCACCTCGTGTTGCTGTGAGCCCGTCAAAGTGCCCTTCCTGGATGCATTAATGTGGAACCATTAGGGAATCTACAACCTCTGAGGGAGAAGAATCGGTCCCTGGCAAAGGCAAATGAAAAATCAAGTCATGGTCTGAGCGTGGCAGCTGGTCAGACAGCCCAGATGTTGGGCAGAACCATTTTGAAGAACAAGAGAAGGAAAAACCAAATGCCGAGAAAGCAGACTTCAGGCAGCCTGCAGACTAGATCTTTAAAAGCAAATGGAGAGGCTGGAAGACCAGGAATTAAAAGAAATACAGAGATAATCCATAACCTCCAACAAGTGATTATCCAGCTGTCAGATGAGGGTGTTGGTTCTGTGGTTGGCACTATCGGAACCACAGTGGAAGCAGAAGCTGGAGTAGAAGCCAGTCTGGCGCAGCGGGTCTCCTGATGCTTCCGCCACTCAGCATTCCCTACAGCAAGCGTGGACATCCAAGGAGCTGACCCAGCTGAATAAAGTCCTCACACTGAAAGATGCCCTCGCTGGGAAGATGACACTAAATGATGACCAGCTATGATCCAATCAATTCCACTGTCAGCATGACATTAAAAACCTAGAATTAGAAGTCAGCAGGCTGACAAAGGAAAATGAAGAATTGCCTCAAGCAAGACAAGTTGAGTGGGTACCACCACAAACCTCTCCAGGACCTGGAGGGTCAAACAGAGGATTTTAAGATGAAACCAGATGAACAATCCACACAGCATACTGTCACCAAACTGACCCAGGAAATACAGAGGATGAGCACACAGTGGGTACAGTTAATGTGTCACGTGAGAGAGAACGCTGAGAAGTTTGGACAGTGGAAGCAACTTGTATCAGTCAGGGTTTACTAGAGAAACAGATATAATACAAGATGTACAACTGTATAAGAGATTACAAGATTGGCTTACAATGGTCAGCCACACAGTTGAAGGAGGGAGCGTGCAGAGGGTGTCTGCATGCTAGAGGTTAAAGGGTCCAGCCCAAGGGCTGGAGCTTACTGCAGTGTCCCGTGCAAGTCCGTATCAGAAGGCCGATGAGTCTACGATGGAACACTGAAGAGTCTACGACGAAGACTGAAGAATCCCAGGCAGAAGCTGAACAGTCTGTGTCAGGAGCCAGGAGACGACGTCCAAGCTGAAGGCAAAGACTGGAGCTCCTCTGAAGAAGCAGCCACCAGTCCCTCCTCCTTTGTCTTTTATTGTATGCATGCTGCTCCCCTGGGGTGGGTGTAGCACTCACACCATCTGCCTGCCCTCCTCTTGCACAGGCTGAAGATGTTATCAACTACTACCCTGGCCTCTTGCTGAATCACTTAAAGCTCTGACCTTCTCAAATTGACACAGTGAACAATATCCTAGAAAGGTAACTGCTTGTTCTCTACACCCCAGGATGTAGAGCTGCTGAGTTACTTAGGTAAGCATCTAGACTTCTGAAGTTGACACAATGTATAAACCATAACACAAATGAAAGACCAAGAAGTCATCCAGTTAAAAGAATGAGACAGTAAGAGACAATGTGAGCACCAAATATTTGAAAGCGACTTCCAGAAGCAGTCCAGTATGTTAAGACACAAAACCGAAGAAGCAGCAGCTGCCGATATGCATCCCGAGGGTGCTCTCCAGCAGCAACAGGAGCTCACTGATGAGCGGAAAGAGACTCAGGGTGGTGGGATGGGAGATGCTGCAGCTCGAGGGAAGAGTTGGCTTGGAAATAAAGTGAGGTGATGGTCAGCACTGAGGATGCCAAACATCATCTGAATGACCTTCTCAAAGATAAGAAGATCCTGGCATAGAATCTGGCTCAACTCAAAGAAAAACAGGAATAGGGGGAGCATCCACCTCTGAAACTCCAGAGGCGCACATTCTCACATGCTGAAGTCGGTGCACAAGATTGGAAGTCAGAGGACCATACTGCAAAGCAGACGCAAAGCCTGAAGACGAGGAGGAAACTCAGGAGCACTCAGATTGCTGACTTCCGACAGCAGCCAAAACAACGCTGGGAGAAGGGTGCTACAGCTCCAGAAGCCACATGGGTCCTGAAACATGTAGTTGACAGCTGGTCTCCTCCAAAACTCAGGGCAGCAAGCTGGAAAGCAGCCTGAATCGAGCAAGGCCAGTTGTGCTGATATGCAGCAGATGCTGTTTGAGAAGCAAAATCACTTTGCTAACACCGAGAAAGAATTGCAAGCCGAGCTCATCAAACCGGAGCTGCAGCAGCCTGGGAAGGCACCGCATAGTCTCAGCCAGCTGCAGCAAAGCCACCTGGCAGAGGAGCAGCTGGAGGAGGCAGTTGGTGGAAAGGAGCAGCTGCTGCTGGACACCCTGGGGTGTCAGGAGGAAGAGGTTGAGAAGACGCAAGAAGTGTATGCACAAAACCAGCTGCTTCTGCAAGAGAAGGAAATCCTCAGGCAGAACTGGCTCGCCTCCAAGTAGCCAGCAGGTAGAAACTTCATCTTCCTAATGACGTCCTCTTCTACGAATGTGTCCCACCTAGGCCCAGACCCTCCTGAAGAAAAGTTCCTGTGGCAAAGCGTAGACACTGAAGATCTAAACCATGATTCAGAGCCTTCTGCGACTGAGCATGAGGAGACGATGGCAACAGTGAGGATGGGGATGAGGGATGAAGCCGACAACGTTAATCAAGACGTCCAGGAAGAATGTTTAAGGGGCGCTCCTGCAAGGACAGATGGGGAGCAAGCAGTGTGGATGAGGGAAGCAAAAGTGGGTTTGCTTTGACCTCCCAGAGCCAAAACACATAGCTACAGAATCCCAAGAAAATAAGACTCCAGGGAAGAAAAAGAAGCACCAGTAACCCCAGCTTTTTCTCTGGCTGCTCCCCCATCAAAGAAGAGGCCCACTGCAGTTGGAGTCATTCTCTGAACTCCCAGCCTGCGCTGAAAGTCCTTTGTTGCATCTAAAAGAGGCCTCTTAAGCACCTCTCTGGCTTTCAGGCTTCTTGCTGTGGAGGAAAGGGATGAAGTGTTCTTGGGAGGAAGGGAAATCGCATTGCGTGTTGTCCCTGAGTCTCCAGGCCCCTGCCCCAGAACTAACTCTTCCTGCTCCAGAAGGCGCTAAGCTGTCTACTGAGGAGAGAACCAACTGACCTCCCAGGGGCTCAGCGGGAACCAGTGCCCAGGAGCAGCTGGCTCTTTCTTATTTTGTGAGCAGCTAAGTCTACCTCCTAATGGAGATGAGGACGAGGGTTTCCCCTCTAGCTTCCCTTAGGAGAGCTTAGTAGAGTGGCTCGGCCCAGAAGGGCTGAAATCCTTCTCCCCGCTTCAGTACTGTGGAGCTGGGTCTTTTCTCCCCAAGTCTCCCTGGATTCCAGGTCTTTTAAGAGAACCTTCAAGTGTCTTCCATGTGACTGAAGTAAATGCAATATTTTTAAATGTTAGTAAAGAAAGCTTAACTAAAAGTACTTTTACATTTTTTCTCTTCTTAAATTTCTTTTAAAATTTTGGTTATTTAATTCAAAGACAGTAACTATCCCACAGAGTTATAGCGTATGTAGAAGTAAATTGTTTAACAATGGTGAAAAGTAGCAAATGGAATTGTATGGTTGCTCCGTTCTTCTCTGTGGTTTAGCATGATTCCAAGGCTAAGTGTGAGAGGCTAACAATTCATGTTGTTATTATTAGGCTTTTATTAACTATAAAACAGATACAAAGAAGAAAAACCTAAAAGTTAATATGTACAGTATCTAGAAACTATGGTCTTTGCTAATTGGGTGATTTTCAGAAACATTTGTACTGATAAAAGGTGACAAAATTGAGTCTCAGAGTTAGTTATCGAAAATTTTGTACTATGACCAAAAAAATCATCTTTTTTTTTAAATTGGGGCAGAAAAAAATCTTTTGTATTCAAACACTTCTGAAAAAACCAAGACATTGAAATATTGGTTTTTATGTCTCTACCCAGTTATTTACCAAGAACTGGAGTGGGGGAGAGAATCTATTTTGAGTCAATACATGAACTTTCTTTATCAGATTCATTGCAGACATCTCCTAAATATTTTAGTTACAAATTCAGCACCATGGGGTGAGTAGTGATTAGTGTAAATCAGTGGTTCTTGAAGAATAGTTTACCAATTCTTAGGGTCCCTATAAGCCTACTTTACTTTGGCTCAATTATATATGAAGTCAGGAGTAGGATTCTTGTCCTTTATCAACCTGAGGAAGTTCTACTCTATCCCTAGTTTGCTAAGAGATCTTAGTAGAAATAAATACTAGATTTTAAAAAATGTTTTCTCATAAACTTTGAGATAAAGTTTTACAGTGCTTTGTAATTTGTTAGTGCTCTGAGTTGAACTGATTCGTGAACCCAAGGCCTTCACTCTGAGTTACTTCTCCAACTCATTTTTTGCATTTTGTTTTGAGACGCGTTCTACCTGTGTTAAGTTTCCCAAGCCAGGCTTGAATTTGTGATCCTTTGCCCAGCCTCCAAGACTGCTGGGATTGCAAGCTGTACACCACAACACCTGGCCCAATTTTTTTTTTAATTTCGAAACAAACTTGCATTCCTAGATGAATTATACTTCATCAGATTTATTCCAATTGTTATACATTGTTAGAGTCAGCTTCCTAAAACTTTGGAATTATTACAAAGTAAAATTGAATCAAAATTATTCCAACAAAAACTACAGCATTTTAGTTTTCACACTGATCCTAAAATTCATTTGGATATGTGAAAAACAAAAAAGAACATTGAAAAATAAGAACAGAGTTAGACAATTAATATTATCTAATTTTAAGATCTACTATGAAACTACAGTAATCAAGACAGCGGGATTTTTTGGTAAGAGAAACAAATATAACCATGGAACAAAATACAGACCAGAAACAGAACCACACATCCATGAACAATTAATTTTTTAAAAATATTTTCACTAGTGCCTGCTAATTTTACAAACTATTGGTTTTCAATATGATATTTTGATACACATGCATATTTCGGCATGTCTGTACCCATCACCCTACCTTGCACATCCTCTCCCTTCCCCTGTTGCCTTTCCCTTATCCAATAATAGTCACTCTTCTACTTTCACGCCATTCTATTTAGATTCATCATATCAGGGGAAGCATACAATACTTTTCTTTCTGAGTCTGGCTTATTTTACTTGACGTGATGGTCTCCAGTTCCATCCATTTTCTTGCAAATGATGTGATTTCCTTCTTCTTTATGACTGAATACTATTCCATGGTATACATAAACCACATTTTCTTTACCCATTGATCTGTTGAAGGGCACTGAGGCTGGTTCCATACTTTGGCTATTGTGAACTGCACCACAATAAACAAGGGTATGAAGGTATCCCTATAGTACACAAACTTTAGCTATCGGGGCATAAACCAAAGACTGGTATAGCTGGATCATATATAGTTCTACTCAGAATGATGTTGGCTTTTGTTTTTTCATGCACTACCTTTATTATGTTGAGGGATGATCTTTCATACCTGGTTCCTTCAAGAATTTTATTATGAAGCAAAGTTGAATTTTGTCAAAGGCCTTTTCTTGTGTCAACTAAGATGATCACAGGATATTTGTCTTTGATTATATTAACATGATGTATTATATTTATTGATTGGCATATATTGAACCATCCTTGCATCTCTAGGATGAAAATAATGTGATCAGGATGTATGATCTTTATAAAGTTATACAACTGAGTTTTGACAAAGGTACAAAATCATTTTATTGTTTTCAACAGTAGTCCCCCCAAAATTAATGAACTTCAAACCATGCCTTGCACATATACTAATGTAAACTCTGAGTAGTAATAGGTTCAAAGGTAAAGCCTAAGCATATAAAACTTTTAAAAGAAAATGAGACAAAAATCTGTGACACATTAGGCAACATGTTTTATAAGAAGACAAAGCCATGACTCATGGAAGAAAGAAATATTAATAAATGCTGTTTATCAAAATAAAAAATTCTGCTTTTCAAAGGACTATTAAAACGAACAAGTAAAACCCTTGAAAAAAAATCCAGATTATCCAAACTATCACAACTCAATAATGTGAAAAAGTGTCAATAACAAATGGATAAAAATTTGACAGTTGCAGCTGTGACACTTGCCATAAGTGACAGGGCCGGGAGTAAGCAGCCAGCTGGTCCATTCAGAGCCCACCCAGTTGAATTCTGAGGTGTGGCTAAGATTTCACTTCTCCTAGATGGTGAAATGAAAGAAATGTCAGCATTTAGAGCTATGATTCAAAATGGCCAGTAAGCAACAAAATGATGCTCAGTTGCATTTGTCATTAGAAAAATAGAAGTCAAAAGCACAATAAAATACAGCTCATACCTGTGGTTATAATTTTTTTAAAAGGGGAAAATAATAACTGTTAATAAGGATGCAGAGAAAATGGAACCATTGAACTTTGCTTGGAGAATGCAAAATGGTACGACTGTGGAAAATTGTTTGACGTTTCCTCAAGAAGTCAAACACAGAATCAGTGTATGATTCAGAATTTCTATGACTAGGTATATACCTGGAAGAACTGAAAGCAGAAAGTCAAACAAATATTTGTACTTTTATGTGCATAGTAGCATTGTTCATCGTAGCCAAGGGTGGGAATACCCTGGATGTCTATCACCAGATGAATAGATAAACAAAAGAGAGTACATAAATAAAGTGCACTGCTATTCAGCCATTAAAGAATTAAACGTTTTACATGTGGCAGTATGGATGAGACTTGACACACTATGACACATTGAGTGAGCCAGATGTATGTGATAGTTCACCTTGATTTTCAATTTCTTTGGCTTGAGAGAGGTTTGGAAGCACCACCTGAGTGTGTTTGGTTGGTTCTTTGTGGCATGACCTTGGGGGCTGTAGCTGGTCCCTGGCCTCTTCCTCACTAGGCTCTTCCCCCTGCTTTCTGTTTCCTGCGTGCCGTGAATTGAGCAGCTTTCCTCCCATGCCCTCTGCGCACATTACTTCTGCTTTGGAGGCAGCCAACCATGGACTGAAACCTCTGAAAACATGAGCCAAAATAAACCTCTCCAACTTCAAGCTGCAATTGCCAATTGTTCTGCCTCAGCAACAGGAGAACTAACACCACATACAAGGGTGACTATTGTACAACTTTATATATGTGAGATACCTATGGTGGGCAAATTCATGGAGACAAAAACAGCAGTTATCAAAATCTGGAAGCAGGGATGAGGACTTCCTATTTAATGTGTATGGGATTCATGCTGAGTATGATTTAAAAGTTTGAGGTATAGATAGTGGGGATAGTTGCACATCATGAATGCATTTTAAAACCACTGCACAGCAAGCTGTATATATGCTTCTGTGTGTGTGCACGCATGCATGTATAATATGTGTGTGTAAAAACCACACATGAAGACAGTCATCTTTGAGTCTCTGGCTATCATTTCCCCTGGAATAAATTCACCCTCTTATCTGGAAATCTATAGCTTCATATTTGTGTTTATGTAAATAAAACCCTTGGTTTTGTTTTCTCAGAGGAGCTCAAGTTGATGTTGTTACTTGAGCCTCAATAGTTTTAACTAACCAACTTTGGTAAATTTTTAACAGTTTTCAGACTCTCACTCCCCTTAGTAAGTGTTAACCAGGGTCTGGAACCAACCTACAGCAACACAAAATAGTTTTTACATCTCATTTCCTTTGTATATCCCTTAAAAGCAAGGTATCTTCAGTTTTAGCTGTAGCAGGATTATCTACACTGTAAGAGCCTCACTGAAGCAGAAATAAGGCTCAGTACCTCTGGTTCAACATTTGGTGTTGATGTTTTCTTAAGTGAAGCTATCCAGACAACAGAAATTTAGCAGTAGCCTGGGGAATTGGGGTGAGTGCCTGAGACTTGTGCAATAGTTTCGATGGCTAATTTTACCTCTGAGATCAATCAGATTTGAATGACTAAAAGGTTATAAATTAACTTCGAGGACTTTCTGGGGGGTTTCTTAGTAATGGAGAGGATTCTGGTACAGAATTACATGATGGATCATAGTCAACCAAAGAATGTTTTGGGGCGAAGTCTGATATCACTGTAAGGTGATCATTACAAACCCAAATGGAAAAAAAATTTTTAAGAAACATTTTTAATCTTCCAAACTATACAATGATGAGCACTTTGAATTTTTTCCTTCAATCTAGACAGAATTATAGAAAATCAAATATTTCTCTTTCCAGTCATAGACTAGGAAGGAGCTGAGACAAAGGTCAGAAACCCATATTTCGGCTCACTTGTCAGCACTCGTTAAACTTTCGCTAGCTCTCTCTAGTTATATGCCACAGATTAAGGATGCTGGCATGGGGGCCACACTGATTCCAGTTCATGAAGGACCACTCACTAGTCAGACAGGATAGAAAGCTCTCTGCTGTGGTTTTCTCTTCCGTCCTACGTGTGCCCACCTCTCAGATGGCTGAGTATTAAGTGATTTAAAACGCGTAAAGCACCTAAAACGCCACCGGGAATCTCGTTCTTGCTATCTAGTCATAATCTACACATTATTGTGTGGCCATTTCTTCCTCGCTTGGTTGCATCTCTCTGATTCCTGTAAAAACATCTTCACTCAGACTTTGCTGTTCTAAGTTTTACAGCCAAGCTGGTCAGCTTCATGGCTGCCAAAGGGATCAGTTGGAAAGACCAATGCCTTAAGGGAAAGGAGGCAGGTGGGAGAAGTGGGACCCGGACAGAAGCTAAGTCTCTAAGTTGCTACTGCAGTGTGTAGGCAGAACAGCGAGGAGCTTCTCATGTTCACAGAATGACAAAGGAGGCACAGTGCTACTAGGTGGCGTCCACTGTTACAGGTGGACACCACCATCCTTCGCTTTCCTTAGTGGGCACCTACATCCGGTCACCAAAGACTGGAAAATATTTTAGGATGAAAGGAAGGGTACCAGAGGAGAGACTTCAAAAGAGAAGTCTTACTTTTAAACACAAGCATAAAAAGGCAGAAGTATGTCATGAAAGAATTCTTCTTCAAGGAGTAAAGTATTGCTTTCAAAGGTTTGTTTTGGCACAAATGATTGACATTGAAAGATAGTAACTCTGGGATGCCCTCAGGAAGGAACAGCATCACACCGAAGGTTACACTTGTGCTTTTCTGTGGCAATGGGGAAGAGGAGGAAGACAAAATGTTACATGAGGATAGACCTGAGTATGCACAGATGTTGTGTAATTGTAAGCTGTCAGTGTTATGTGTATTGTGGTTATGGTTTGAATATGAAGTGATCCCTGAAGACTCAGATCCTGAGAGTATCCAAGATGTTGCTGATAATAGATCCTGAGTTCCATAGGTCCTGGTGGAAAGTATGTGGCTATTGGAGAGAGATAGGAGAGGAACAATTTTAAAAGGATTAGGAGAGAAAGATGCCCAGGGGCCTGGGCTCCTTCAGCTGGCCACATGAACAGGCTCCAGATTGATTCAGGTATACTCGAGGCATTTAAGATGGTTCAACCTGTGATTTTTCAACTTCAGGAGGGTACAAAAGTGATACATACTCGGTAAAAGCCATACAGTGAACTCTGA
Organism: Cuniculus paca; assembly: GCA_004365215.1. Taxonomy (NCBI): domain Eukaryota; kingdom Metazoa; phylum Chordata; class Mammalia; order Rodentia; family Cuniculidae; genus Cuniculus; species Cuniculus paca. Next base: position 12,906 of record RJWT010003348.1, on the reverse strand, counting down.
CCTCTTTCTGGGTTAGTGCTATGCACAAAATACCTCTCACAACACTGCAGCTGGCACCAGCAGCTGCCCCTCGGCCACATGATCAGGACAGACCCAGCCAGTGTTCTGCAGGGTGGTGCTGAGCTCCGGTGTGCAGCAAGTCAAGAGCCAGGTGTGGTGAGTGCATTTTTTTTTATTTTAAAGAGAATAGAACAAAACAAAACCAAACAGAACAAAGCAAAGGAACAGAATAGAGTCAAGCATAATATAGCATTTCAAAACAACACTGCAAGCTATACAGGTTTTCAAAACATAACAACAGGAGATCAACAATGGTTACCCTAGTGTCTCTTGCTTTCCTCAAAATGGTTGTTCATACATTTACAGACAATAAACTCAAACAAAACAAAGTAATATAAAACCAGATAAAACAAAAGAGCATTACAGGCCTTCAAGTCGGACAACAAGAAACCAGCGATGGTTACCGTAGTGTCTCATTTTTCAAAAGAGCTGTTCCTATCTTCTCACATATTGCCTTCAAATAGTAGGAAAGGGACTTAAACCAATCAAATCAAAGAATAAAAGTGAGTGCTTTTTTTGACTTAAAAATACTTGCAGCAATATTGTATTAGGATATAACTCCATGTCAAGTAGAGAAACATCCTCAGTAGTAAGTAGCAGGGCCTGCTAAGTGTTGGGCGGGAACTGATTTCCAAAGTGCCTGATGAAGCCATGAGAAGTGGTTTGCTGAGTGTTCTCCGCATGTGAAAATGTTCACTGCATATTTGCACGGCAGAGAAGTTGAAGACTGAGATAAACATATGCACCAGACAGTATTTAGAAATATATGCTTGTATTTTTTTCCAAGATCCTAACTCCAGCAAGTCTTCAAAGCAATCTAAAGGGTAATGTAGGAAAAAGACTGAGAGACAGACACACTTATACTAGACTGATGAGGAAATACTCTTTTCCCGTTGTCTGCTTTTATATTTACAAGAGGAAAGAAAGGCTGAGAAACGGCTTTTGCTCTGGATCTGGTTCGTTCTTGAGCAGTCTCCCGAGTGCTGGGATTACAGGTATGAGCCACCACCCCCGGCTCTTGAGTCGTAGGTGAAGAACAAGGACCCATGATTCCAACTATTCTGCTCAGAGCCGTGAAGTAAGATATTAACAGGGGGGAGTTGGCAGAAAGTTCATTAAAATAAATGAAAACTCTCCATGATTTATATACACTGAAAAATAGCTTAACTGTTCTATTTCAGGGTCCACACTACCTTTAAAACCTTATGAAACATATTTAATCAATGACTTTTCCATGGGAGTCAGAGTCATCAAAGAAAATTATTTTTCCTAATCATAAAAGTCATGCAACATCACTGTTAAAACTGGGAAATTCACAAAATACTTAAAAATACTGAAATTATCCCTAATTTTACCATCCAAATGAAATACTGTTACCATCTTGATAGATACATGGTTTGCATGTAATTTCAGTCATATTTAGTGTATAATTTTATTCATTGCCTTGTTCTTTCTACATTATATCATGGAAAAGTTTATTACCGTTAAGAAATAATTTTAATCCTGACTTTTTAAACTGGCATAGTAGCCCATATTATGATGCAGACATAATTTACAATTTATTCAACCATTTATATCTATTTTGGAAATTTAGGACAATTTAAAAGGTAAATGTTATATATGTATGCTTTCCTTCAATTAAAAGAGTGAGAGAAGGAGTCTACTAAAGTTTAAAAAGAGTTTGCTGAAAGAAAAGGAAACTGTGACAGTGACAGTAGGGAAAGCATTGATTTTGGTGGACAAAATCCCAGTGTGAGGGATGACAGCAGTGTTCCAACGGGAGCAGGAGGGACCCGAATTAAGGCTGTGTCAGAGAGGACTGCAGAGGGGAGGATGGAGGAGAAAGATGTGACCACTGATGAGCGTTGGAGGACAAAGATTCATTTCTCTTGGGTGTCAGTCCACACACAGAGCTCTCAGGGCCACAAGGCCTTTGTTGTTTTGTTTTGTTTTGCTTTGTTTTGTTTTGTTTTGTTTTGTGGAGGTGATCAGACATGGTAAATTTCGACCTAAAACTTCTAAACCTCTGATCATGTGTTCAAAGGGGAAAACAATAATAAAAGTCTTAAGGAAAAGCTAGTTTAGATAAACAAAGGAGAAACCAAGAACAAGGAAAGTGCTCAAAAGTAGAAAAAGGAAAAAGTAGCTTTTTCTGACACCTACATGGACAGCATCCAGCAGCAGCGACCTCATTCTGTTTACTTTTTTTTTTTTTTTTTTTTTTTTGCGGCACTGGGGATTGAACTCACAACCTTGCGCTTGCCAGGCAGGCGCTTAGACCGCTGAGCTAGATCCCCAGCCCCTCCTCATTCTGTTTACTACAAGTTCCTTAAATATTCAGACATTCTGAAACTCTCGGCTCACCCACAGGCTCCCTTTGCTTAAAGACAGACTCAAGAAACAATCACATCATTTGCAGGAAAATGGGTGGAACTGGAGATCATCGTGTTAAGCAAAATAAGCCAGACTCAGAAAGACAAGCACCATTCTCCCATGTACTGTGTAGAAATGAACAAGAAGGAGGAAGGGAGGGAGGGAGGAAGAGAAAGAAGAAAGAAACCTGAAAACAGCACAGGGACTACTGGAGAAAAGAAAAGGGACTGGGGAAGGAAACAAGAGAGGGAAAGGCCAGAAAGGATGGTGTTTGGTGGCGAGGGTGGACACAATACAGGATGTGCGTTTGTATGTATGGAAATGTCTAGTCAAGCCCATTAATGTGTACAATTAATATGCTAACATTTATGATTTAATAAGCAATTTAAGAATAAAGATGGCATCATCAGAACATAGTGTCCTTGTAAAAGGCCTTTGACCCCAGGAGAGACAAAATGCTTCCATTTCCCCGTCAATTAACACACATTTGTTAACAATTTCCCTTTCCATTGATTAAAAAAATTTTTTTTCTAAATATCTGTATTCAGTAATTTGTTACTGTCTTTCAATTATATGACCCATGGTTTCTTTCTCTTATATTAATCAACTTGCTACATTCTTCATGTTTTTCATTGTTTTTCACATCATTGGCTATAATTGCTACATCCACAAGTGAAAAATTGATCAATACTGAATCAATACAAAACACTAGCATGTTATATGCTGTATTTTCTTTATGCCAGATGTAGCGCTAAGCATTATAAGTGCATTACATTGCTTAATTCTCCAGCTATGAGAATACATTCTAATTAGAATTCCTACATTCTGATTTCCAGTTTACTTGTGAGGAATTTCCAGTTTACTTTTGAATGCTGATTGATTAAGCAACTTGACAAAGCAGGCAGGAGAGTGAGAACTTGAGCCCAGCTTGAGTTTTAAGCCATGTCATGTAGTCCAAGGGCCTTCTCCCAGTTGTTGGCACATTTCCCAGTGTTGTTTCAACTGAACTTTACAGCTATGTTTCAGAAGTTTTCCTTATTTTTTAATTATTGTAGTGAAATTGGAACAACTTCCAAAATAACCATAGGCTTAAAATATTTGCTAGTTGGCCTTTGAGGAAAATGTTTGCAAGTTCTTAAGTTTTCTATCCACAAATGTCTTTTGGGAGATGAAGCCCTCTAGTCTTCTTGGGTATCTGCTGACCGTAACATGGAAAAGAGTTGTGGTAGAAGTTTTTACTACAGGCATTTGAGAACCTCAGAGAACTCTTGATAACGTAAAAATAAAAATGGCTGCAGAGTGGTCAAAAAGAGCAAAACTCCTTTTCTGATCCTTACAGAATTTACTGACAGGGGTAGACTGCCACGTAGATGTCATATCAGGAACTGAATCTGCTAAGAAAATTTCTGGACTCTAACAACACCTTGCAAGATTTGGGAAATTGGGCTGTTCGTTTGGCTACTTGACCTGGACATTCCAGTGGATTCGCAATCACCCTGATGCATGGCTGAGCTTTCTCCAACCTGGCTTATGTATCCCCCAAATACCAAGTTGCATTGCCCACTGCTTGTTTGAAAATCCCACGTCCACATTCCTTCCATGGACATTCCCAGCCTCTGTAGATCTATTCTGCGCTCATATCAAGCTGCCTTCGCTTTGATCTTACGATTTCTTGGCTTATGCTCCTAATGTTCATTTTTAATTTATTCCACCAAGAGGAAATAGCATGGCATTTGCAGTCATTCTGATGGGGTCTCAAAGTCTGACTTTGCAACTTGTTTCTGTTAGAACTTAAGGAATGTACTTAGACTCTGAGATTTGGTATTTCAGGAGGAAGATAAGCCCAATGGTACTGACTCATGAGTATTACTGGAGTGGATGGGTAGGAAGCGTACTTTTAATTCTTCAGTTGCTTAAACTTCTCCTTTACTTCTTATATTTTCAGAGTTTCCTCTTCAAGGGCTTGAGACTGACACTGCACAAAACGCTGCTGCTGCATGATTCCCAGAAGCTGTTGACCCTAAACAAGTCCCTGGCCAGGAGCGTCCCTGAGTCCCTGACAGTGAGGGGACAGCGGAGTCGGGGTGTGAAAGTCAGGGTGGGGAGGAGGAGAAAACAGCACATGAGGCCTGACTGAAATACTGGTGAATGTTACAATGTTTTCAGTTATTACAGAAAAAGACACACTGCCATGAATCCCCCTCTTTATCCCCTTTCGTATCCCATTGTTCCGTCGCTTTCTAAAGAGCTTCCGGAAGTCCTGTTTCCTGAGTTTCTTTGGCATGATCCAAAGCATGGTGAATTCTGCTACCAGGTGTCTTCCAATGAAAAGGCAGGGTCGTAAAAACATGCTGCTGTGTCCTTATCTGCTTTATACACCAGATCAGCCACTGCGGGACTTCTGGCTCTTCTCTGGATCAGATGACCATGAAAGGTAACGTCTCGAATTGATTCAGGACATCAAGGCAGCCACGACGGTGCCACGAAAGACATCCACGAAAGAAGACTTCCAGAACTGCTTCAGAAAGTGGCGAGAGAGATGGTGAGCTTGTTGGAAGCCACAGAGAGGATGGTGAGGGGGATTCGTGTTTATGGTTCTCTCACTGCAACGCATTGCATTAACTGAAACATTCACCATCGCTTCCCGTCTTCCCCTCCTTCCATGGACAGCTGGAACTGCAGCTGAGGGTGGGCTTGGGGAGAAGGGGGCACAGCTGGAGCCGCTGTTGCTCCTCAGGTGGGGTGCAAGGACAGTTCCTTAGGCGCTGTCACTCATGTGGACGCAGAGGTGAATGGTGGCTAAAGGCATGAGTTTTAGAACCTAACCAAACAGTTCTGCCCACTCTGAGCCTGCCCTAGTTAGATGGCTTTGGTCCTACTTCTTTCTGTGCCTTGCTCTCTTCAGCTGTGAAATGGGAGTAACATCAGCACCTGGCCCCTGAAGTTAATGAGAGCACTAAACAGAGCCATGCAGCATAAATGCTAAGAGCAAGGCAAGTGCCCCAGTAGCTACTCCTTAGCACAAGGACACCTGCGGGGTCCTTCTGCTTGCTGGCAACTTCACAGCCTTCCCTGTGGTCCTGGAGACTTGGCCCATCTATCATCACCCTTGGCGGTATCCTACCAGCCTCTCTTGGCCTCCACATCTGTCTTCATCATCACACACAGGACCCCATCTCTGAGGATGCCCGTTCCCAGCCTCTACTATTCCCTTCTGCGCCTCCTCGCATATCACATCAACCGTGGAAACCCCTTCAACATGGGGGAGCTGGTGGACTCCCGGCCTGAATAGGAGATGGTCACAAGCAGACCCCAGAAACAGGAGGCAAAGCCAGTCACCTCCAAAGGAGGAGCCAGCTGGTCCAGACTCAGTAGGGATATCTGTCATGTCAAAGAAAATGTGGAATACTCTATAAAGACACTCCCAGGGCACAGTACCTCAGATGGACTCCACATGCCCACTTGTCCTGTCAGCCTGGACTCGTTAAGGAAGGTGGGATAGAGGAAGAGGAGGAAGAGGAGGAGCAAGAGGGTGGCACTGGCACATCAAGAGTGTGTGATGGGACAGGGCAGCTTTGGGGACTGAAAGGCGGTCATTCTAGAGGAAAAGAGAAGTGCCCGGGACATTAGAGCTGCTACTTCTGAACAAAATCCAGGGTGAACAGCCACTTGGGAGCCAGCGACAGGACTCACGGCCACTGCTGAGCCACAAGCAGCTGCTTCCCTGGTCGCCAAGTGCCATCCTGGGGACAGCCTCGAGCAACAAGCGTCGGTAGCTCCAGTGGACAGATGAGGAAATCACACTGGAAGGGTCGAGTCCTGTGGCTGCGGAGGCCGTGTGTTGAAGCAAACCGAGTCCGAATTCCGTGGACTCTGCCAGTTTCACCAGCTGAACAGCTGCAGGCACTTCTCTGAACTCATCTCGCCACCTGCAAAGCGGAAAGTCTACTCCCTTTTTTATAGACTCATATAAGGTTTAACTGGGATGATTTATAGCAAAGAATTAGTACATGGCACATGGCTGTAAATTCTATTTGCCATCATTGCCAGCTGGGGCCACACAAGGGAGTGAGTGACTGAGCTTAAACGCGCACCCAGGCAGACTTCTGCCCTCAACCCTGTGAACTCCCCTGTGCTGTGGATGCCGGGTCAGTGAGCTGACGCCTCAAAGGTAGCCCAGCTGCACTGTGGGCACAGATGCCAACTCCCACACTAGAATGAACTATTCCAGGTCAAGACTAGTTTGTATGCTGGTTCGGGACCAGACACAGAAGGTGACAAAGTGGCCCTACATTGTGGCAGGGGAAGTCAGAGGTAGGCACCAGATTAACCCAGGTCTCCATTTTGGGCACTTTCCCTAGCCATGCTCATTTGCTCTCCTAGAAATCTGGGTTCAAGAATTAATACTTAGATCACTAAAGTCCACAGCCCAGTTTCTTCAAATGTGGTACCGTAAGTGACTACAGGTTACCGACTGATTCTCTTTATGTCAGTAACTTTGTAGTTACCATGCATATGTGAGCAATGCAACTATAAAACCAAATCCATGGTTTCCTATCTTCGTTGAATTGAACAAGGCTAATTTTTTAAATGTTTACTAATTATTATTTTTTGGTTTTTATATATTATATATATATAATGAAAAAGTTATAAACTAATACAATTTGCATTGAAATCATTCCCGTAACCTGATTCCTTGGCATGCCAGGCTTCTTTCAGTATTAAAAATACATTTAATTCAACTAAAAACTTTTAGGGGTGAAATGCAGGAAAATTTATCCAGAAAAGATTTAACTTTTTTCTTTGCTATTTTTTAATCACAAAAGTAATACATACTAGTTATACAAGTAGGAAGCCCAACATTGTTTTATCCTTTTATGAAAAAAAAATTTCCTGACAAAATAATGAAAGAATGACAGTGGTCAGTACACTGCATAGCATTATCTTCACAGTAGTTACTTAAAAGTACCAGACAGACAAAAAAGATTCTCTCAACATTGTTTTAAGTTAATAAATTTTTTTATCTCCTTAACCCTAAAAGTGTCCCTGCTCATACTCACACACATAGGGTATCTGCTACCTTTTCTCTGTAACTTTTTAAATTTGCCTTTAACTTATAACATCCCTGTAGGTCAATCAATACAGCACTAACTCTCTTTTTCTTTTTCTTGTGCTGGGGATTGAACTCAGGGCCTCACACATTCTAGACAAGTGCTCTAGCACCTAACCATAACCCCAGCCTCTAATTCTTTCTCTTAATTGTATATTGGATGGAGCTGGTGCCCTGTAATTTTGTCAGCTACGCTCCCATCACTGAATTCAAATTGCTCAGAGTTCTTTGCAACTACAAACAATGCTTCAGTGAACATTCTTGCCAGATACCTTTACACCTTGGACCCTTTCTCATAGAATTGATATCTAAAATGAGCATTCCCAAAACAAAAAACATCTTTTCAAGAAAGATTCTAGCAGGCACTCAGATGACTTTCTCAAAACATTAGCACAATTTCATTCCCATTAGCAAAAATTGGAAGCACTCTTTTCCCAAATTCTCCCCAGCAATGGATATTAATTTACACCAAATTATGGATGAAAAATGATAAACTCTTGTAGATTTAATTTGCATTTCCTTCACTCGTGAGACTGAACAAACATACTTTCATAAGCTTACCAGACATGTGAAGTTTACTTTTAAACTTTCGTTCATATTCTTGGACCATTTTTACACTACGATTTTTATGTAATTCTTAAAATTCTGTAAGTTTCTACATTATGGTTATGAATATAAGTCATATGCTACGAATCTGTTCCCCAGCGTGTGATTCTTTTTACCTTATTGATGGAGATTTTGAAACACAGAAAATTTTAATTTTTTATGTGAACTAATACGTTATCTTGTACGTTTTTCTTTCTTTTAATTAGGAAGATTTTTTTTTACTGTGAGATTGTACAAATGATTTCCCATTTGTTTTAAAACAGGTTAGCTTTTACCTTTTCCATTTCAATTTCCATTTCATCTGGAATATGAGTGTATTTCCTTGGCATAGCATATAATCTTCCACAATTTCATCACTTTGTCTGTCTTCCTTTTCATCCCCAGTGCTGTGTGCTTTTTGTTTTCATTTTTATCTATTTTTCTTTTGCCTTAAAAAGCCTTACCAGAAGTTGATCTTTTTCTCTTTTTCTTTTCTTCATAGCGCTTAAAAATAAGCTTTGAATTTTACACTATATCTTGTTCCCCATTTGCTTACTGTATTTTCAGTTTTCATTTTCATTATTCTCTGTTTTCTACTGGTTCATTTTCATATTTGTCTTGTAATTTTTTGAATATTTCTTTGCTTTCATTCTTTTAAAACCAGGTCTCTTAAACTATCTACTATTTTAAAATAATTAAAGTTTTGTTTTTGGTCACATTTCTTAAGGCTGAGGACTTTCTTAAAATTAGTTGCTCCGTTGGTGGAGGGGGCAGGCTTTTGGTTTTGAGGAACAGCGTCCACTATACAGTCAGGGCTGGCTTTGAATTTGGGATCCTCCTGCCTCAGCTTCCAAGTGCTGGGATTGTAGGTGTGCGCCTTCACATTTCCACTCTAATATCATTTCCACTCTAATTCATTCACTGCTGAAACTCCCCGGCTTCTGATTGGCTGATACTCCCCTCAAGATACTCATCTTCCCGTGGAATTTGTGGATTACAAGGAAGGGAGCACGGTCTCCTCAGACCCAGCAGATTGCTATGTTGATTTAAATGAAGGAGACTTAGCCAGAGAGCAAACGCACTATTTAGGATTTCGAAGGATGGGTAAGTCTTAGAAACCCACTGAAACGAGGAAGCTGAGGTTATGTGAAAATAGCTACGTCCTAGGGCTCCATATGCAAAAGCAAGCACAAAAGACGAATAAAGAGAAAGCAAGACAGAGCCCCAGGCAGGCCCTGTGTGCAGAAGAGGACGTTCACCAGGGCGGGGCCCAGGGCGCCGAGCACTCCCAGAGCTTGCTCCCCAGAGCAGCCAGGCTCCCCCTCCAACCCCAAAGGCTCTGCCAACACAGCGACTCTCAAACTGAGCCCCGCGCCTCCACTGAAGAAAGAAAAATGCAAGTCAAAGAGGAAGAAGTTTTTTTTTTCTTTTGCCAAAAATAAGTCAAAATCGTCAATGATCACAATAAAAATGAGACCATTAATTTTTGTGCTGAATTGCCTGAGCCAGGCATGGTGATGCACCCTGTAATCTCAGCTTCTCAGAAGGCTGAGAGAGGAGGATCATGAGTTCAAGACCAGCCTGGGCCACCTATGAGACACCCCCCGTTTGAAAAACAAAAACAAATACGTATCTTCCTCTCATACTGACTTAAAGAAAAGATGCACAAAAGTGCTGGCAAAAACGATCCTAAGCCAACAACAAATGTTACTGTTAGGTTATTTTAAGAGCGGCGCAGAGAAACAGAAGTTAGAGTACTCCGCGCAGTGGAAAAGCAGGCTTTATCCAAGGGAAGAATTTATTGGGGGAGGGGTTGAGGACGCGGAGGGAAAAACGTTCTGCCTAGGTGGCTTGGCGAATTTCCCCCACGAGGTGCAGTCTGCAGTGGGCTTTTAAAGTATTCCAAATGAGAGGGGATGGCACTTGGGGGTGGGCGCCGGTGACGTGGGAATTCTGGTAATTAGGAGGAACCTGTAATCAGGGAGGGAGGGGCTGGTGGTCCGGCTACACCGCTACTGTAATGTCCAGCAGAAACTATTAGGACAGAAACCTTTCAGTTACCTTCTCCCTTGTATGAATGGGAACCCTGAGGCTCACAGAAGAAAGGCAGCCTTTCAAGGCGCGCAGCTAGTAAGAACGACTAGCAAGGGGCCTTTCAGAAGGTATTAGCAGTCAACATCACAGAGTAAAACAGGTCAGCCGCGCCTAGTCTATGAAACGATGGGCTGCAGAAAAAGTGCAGGAAGCACACACACCCTCACGTAAGGGCAACAAGACGGTCCCCGCCCAGCCTCCAGGCCCTGCCTCCATGCCCTGCTGCAGCGGGGAAGGGGGAGGGGGCGTTGGCGCTCAGCTGCTGAAAACCTAGCGCGCGGGTCTGAGGCCGCCGCCCGCACACTGCCCTGCTGGCCTCGCTGGTCCCAGTACCCCTTGAGGCTGTGCGACCCTCCCACCCTAGAGTAGATGGAGCCCCTTAACGACAGATCACAAGTAAATCAGGTCCACGCAGAGGTCTGGGTTCCTCAGGGTGCTGCCAGCAGCCTCGCAGGATTCCGCATCGGGACCCCGTTCGGGTAGGAAACGCAATCAGGCTCAGCTCCCCCAGGTGCCCCTGGCTCTCCTGGGTGTGGCGGGGTGGACGGATGCTGGGAGACAGAAAGTTCAACCCGTGCTGAGCACAGATCTCAGCCTAGACAGTCGTATCCTTTTCTTTACATCTGAGAGCTTAGTTTTGAATTTTTAAGTAGCGATTCGACACCTGCTCTGCATGCATGAACGAGGGATCCCGTGGGAGGAGGGGGGCTGTGAAGTCAGCCCTGGACTACAGAAGACCTCGGGGTCTGGCTTCTGACACGAGTGAGAATCATCCGAGGAACTGTCTGGGGGGGCGGTTGAGTTGTTTCCTAATGCGTGAACTAGGACGGTCTCAGGTCATCGAGAAGAAGGTGCACCGACCAAGAACAGCCCGGCCAGCAGCCCCAAGGCAAGCCTAGAGCAGGTGCGGCGCGGGCAGCACGCCTGCGCGTCTCCCGGGGCAACCCCGCTGAAGCGGGCTGTGAGTGGTCGGCATGAGTGTCAATCCTCCCCGGCCCCGCCTCAGGGCCCCTCCCCTTTGCAGTAGGCCCGCGCTCTGGCGCCACCTGTAGGTCCTGAGCCGGACGACATCCAGCACCAAGAGCCCAGCGGCGTCCACCCAGCTCCGCGCCAGGGAGACGAAGCTCCACGGAAACTTATAAATGTGGGCCACCAGGGGGCGAAAACACGCATCGCCAGGAAAGAGCCGTTCAGGGAGACACTCGGGCTTTTTGCTTTATCTGCTGTGACGTCCCGCTGTCAGGTCCCCCTCCCTCTTACCTGTCACTGCCAGATCCGGCCAGCACTGCTGCCTTTCCAAACCCCAGTCTCTCCCTGGCTTTCTCCTCTGCTTCACTTTGCTCTCTGTCCTTCCCAGCTGTGTCCCATCCTTTTCCCCTTCCTGAGCTTCCTAGGACATTTGCTGTTTGCTATCTATGAGCAGATTAGCATCTCCAAACCCACGAGTCACAGTTAGAATCGCAGATACACACACGCACCCCACTATTGGCACACACAAGGGGCCTTTCCTCTGGCTCCCACAGGGGAGGTTTTATCCACTCAAATCAGAAGCCAGGAATCACTGTGGAGTCCTCTTTTTTGCTCCTTTGTGGGACAGACCACACCGAAGCAGATCCCTCAGACTCGCCCTCCAAAATAAACACAGACCCCAACCATCTGTAACACCTCCCCACCCCACCAAACCGCGCTCCACCCCTCTGGTGTCCTGAGGCAGCCCCAGGCTTCTTCCCTCTACTGGGGCAGCCGTGGACATTTTTGTCCACGCAGCTGCCGGAGTGACTTTCCACAATACCAAATCAGGTGGTGTTATTACCAGCTTCAGATGCTTCATTTAGAGTAAATTTCACACATTTTCAGGGAAATCCAGTCTCCTTTTATGGCCTACAAGGTGGAACGTATGTGCAAATCCTCCTTATTTACGGCACGGTTTTTCTGGAGCAAAAGCTATCATGGGGCATACGAGGCCGTTTCCACAGCACCATTCTCCACGTCTCCTCTCTTCCATAGCTTGTGCGTGTTATGAAGTTGTGCTTATTTTTATTGTGTAGTGGCCTGTGTTTTAGTGAGTGCCTTTGTTGTGTGGAGTTGATGCATGGACCTAACACACTTCAATCCTTCTTTGGTGGCCTACCCTTCCCTGCCCTCTCCCCTTTCCATTACAAAAGCTCTAGTTCCATTTTCTTTTTTTAACTTCGTGCAACTCTCCAGTGGAAAGAGGCTCAGCCAGCACCCTTTATTCTGCACTGATGTGCATGTGTGAGCCAGGCACGAGTGCCCATATAAGGCAGGAGCCCCGACCCCAGTCACGGACCAGTACCAGCACAGGGTCTGTTAGGAACCTGGCCACACAGCAGGTGATGGGCCAGCTTCTCAGAGATGAGCCCTATGAGACTCCGCACTGCAGGGCTCCAGGGTGAACGGACCCCAGACCTCCTCCCCCACCCTGTGCCCCTCAGCGACAAAATTGTCTTCTAGGAAGTCAGTTCCTGGTGCCAGAAAGGCTGCTGGCCTCTGATTTAAGAATAAGACTGATTTGAGAAAGCTCTCCTCCCCCCTTTCATTTTAATTTTTCTGTGGATTTTCACAAGCATCCACGTTAACCTCTGCAAAGGCCATGGAGCACGTAGAATACCAGCAGTGAGCACAGCTCCTCTGTGCAGATCTCACGTCAGTCAGGAAAAGCG
>RJWT010003347.1:10392-36819 GCA_004365215.1 Cuniculus paca | reverse complement strand
TAGAAGGGGAGGAAGGCTGAGGGGTAGAACTGTGTGCTGGCAAGGTGTGAGCGGATGTCTTCTGTCCTGGGCGCAGCTGCCTGGGATGCTCAGCTCCAGAGTTGGGTGAATCCAGAGGCTTCAGAGGACAGAGCCCAAGCAAACACAGAACCAGGGCAGAAAGTCCATGTCATCATCCAAAAAGGAGTCTAAAGCCAGAGCGGTGACACTGGGCACAGGGAGAGTCAAGATGAAGGATGACATGGACAGAAGCAGTCAAGACACAGAAAATAAAAAGTGAAACAGAACAAGACAAAACAAGAAGACCGAGAGAAGGAAAGAGCATAGAATAAGGGCATCTCAGACAGTTGAGCCCTGGGGACCCAGCTGCAGGTGGCGGGGCCAGATGTGACTGTCTCTGCGGATCCCTGCATCCCTTCTTCCTGCGACATGTCTAACATCATGCACAACATCCTTCTCAGTTTGGAGGAAGCAGTGTCACACTACCAAACTTAGGCTTTCCCACAGGCTCTCGTCTTGATTTGATGAGTGAGACCGTGGTTGGGTAAGGGTTCCTTTTAAGTAGGCATCTGTTCCATTCTTTAATATTTTCTTGTATCAAAATAACAGACCATGCATTTGGATTATTTTTACATACTTAAATCACATCAACTCATAAAATTAAGAAATCTTTTCCCACATAGTTTTTATGCAATGACCCAGGTTCATTTATATCCTTTCTTGCTGCTTTAGAAAAGAATAAAAAGAGCCCATGTAGTCCTGAAAGCACATTTTTAATCCCCTTCATTACTAAACTAGAAAGGATATCTCTTCTCTTCTTTGCAGATGTACAGTAATGAGTCCCAGGCATGACTCCTTATCATCCATCCTCTTTCCCATGCTCTAAGAAGCTTACCAAGCCCGACCTGCACTGCGTGCCTCAGCTCCAAGCTGCCCCCACAGAAAAAAGTCTGATGCTGATTCCTGTTTGCAAGACCTATCCCTTCCCCCTTCCGAGACAGTCACATTTGTTATCTCTCTTGTCACAGACGCTGATTCAACAAACGCATGTTCAGTCGTGCCCCCCCCCTTCATCTCACACAGCAGCAGGAGTGGAGCTGGGATGAAGGTGGCATTTAGACTTTTGTGCTGCAATGCCTTTGCATGCATTTTAAAGAGCCCACTAGGTATTCGGGTATCTGCGTCTCTGTGACAGTTATGTTTTGATAAAGGAGTATCTGGTGAATAGCTGGTGTTTCTTGAACACACAGGCTGGCTGTTTCCTTGCAGCCGTATTCTCAGTGTGGGCAGAGCTCTGAGCATTATCCTTAAGACTGTGCTTAGGAGAATACACCCTGGAGATTCTAAACACAGACCAACATCACGTCACCTGGTTGATCTCAGCCTGCTGCGGATAGCAAGCCTGAGAAGCAGCTGGTGGGAATTAAGAGGATCTGGTGGGAATGAGGAGGGCCAATTCTGGACCTCACTGTAGAGCTATCGTGTATGGAACAGGTGCGGGGAGTGGAGCTGGATGCCATAGAGGGCTTGGGAAGTGAGAATGGGGAAGAGGAGGGGCTCAGGCCCAAGGCCCAAGGCCCAAGGCCCAGGCAAGTCTCAGCTATAGAGTCCGGGGTTGCAAACTGGAGTAGCAGGGCATCCTCACGGACAGGCTGAGCCCACCAACAGGGATTTAGGCAGGTCCTTCAGAGGCAAGCGGGTGCAGCAGGACCAGCTTCCGGGGAGAGCGGTCGGTGCAGGCGCGCGGGGCCCTGAGCTTGTTCAAACTGTTGCCGTCTTGAAATTCTTAGTGATTCCTTAACAAGGGTCTTGGAATTTTTCATTTTTCACTGGGTCAGTCCTGAAAAATCGGGCTTGAGGGAAGGAGGGACTGGCAATATTTCTCGGGAAACAGGCCTCCATCACAGTAGCTGAGGGTCAGGGCAGAACTCCACCCTACTCCACGACCTCCACCATCCTTACTCTGCTTGATGGCTCCTCCCCCTGAGATTACAGTATTTATTGTGTGCTTGTGGTTTGAATGTGTGCCCCACAGTTCATGTGTTGGAAACTCAAACCCCAAAGCTTAAACTGGAATGTGGGACCCTTTAGAGGAGGTTAGCTAAAAGGGCTTTCACCTCGTGCATGGCTTAACACCATTGCCTCAGGAATAAGTTCAAGATGACGGGATAAGTCTGCCCACTTTCCTCTTCCTCTTACCCATGATCCTTTCTGCCATGGGCTGTTACAGCACAACGTCCTTACCAGGAGCAGTCTTGGTCTTGGGCTTTCAGCTTCCAGAACCATGAGTCAAATGCATTTATATTCCTCTAAATTAACCAGTCTGTGGTATTCTGTAATATGAGCATAACACAGAAGAAGACATGGTCCATCTCCCTTTTTCCCATAAGAGGCAAGGATTTTGTCTGATTTATTCCAGCTGCTGCAAAAGTGCCTGGCATATTAAGTGTGTGCTAAACAAGCGACTCCCTCCAGACCTGGGGAAGGCAGGGTCCTCAAATTCCCAGAGGAATCACTAGACTCACAGGGATGTAGGCAAGCTTAGAAGAAATTCAGTTCTGTGAGTGAGGCTCAAAGACTGGCCCAGGAGAGGAGTTCTGTGTCCTGGAACGAGGACCCCTGTGTCTCGGGAGAGATTTGCAGCAAGGGCAAGATTGGTTTTCACACTGCATGTGTAAATCCTCCTTCAAGTTGTCTGGGAACTGGGAGACAGGAAGCAGGATGCAGGTGGGAGAATCACTAGGGAACCTGAGGCAGGTGAAGGCAACTTAAATAAGATTGGAGGTTGATGACAATCAAAATTTTTAATTACCTAAGGGCAATGTCCAAATTGGCAAGTGATACGCCATTCTAAGTTGGCTTGGGTCCCAAAGGTTTAACTGAAATGAAAAAGTACTGAATTGTTCTCACCAAGGCAGAGTGGAAACAACTTCAGAATTTCTCAAAAGCTTTTTCTTTTTCTCCCTGGCTGCCTGAGGATCTTCTGCCATCATGAATGACACAGTAACCAAGCAGAGCAGGAAGCTCGTGACCAGCCGACTGCTGCAAAGGAAACAAGTGGTCACTGATGTCTTTCACCCCAGGAAAGCAACAATACCTAACGCAAAAATTCAGGAAAAGCTCACCAGAATGTACAAGACCACACCAGATGTCACTTTTGTATTTGTATTTAGAACTCATTTTGGTGGTGGCAAGACAACTAGTTTTGGCATTATTTATGATTCCTTGGATTCCTTGGATTATGCAAAGAAAAATGAACCCAAACATAGACTTGCAAGACATGGTCTGTATGAGAAGAAAAAAGACCTCAATAAAACAGCGAAAAGAACACAAGAGCAGAATGAAGAAAGTCAAGGGACTGCGAAGGCCAATGTTAGCGCTGGCCAAAAGCCAAAGGAGTAAAGCTTCTGTGATGCTTGTCTGCAGTGAATTTGCAAATTTTTCATGACAAGATTAATAAAACTAAAAACTTCTATGTGAAAGAAAAAAAGTTTCATAAAAAAATCCACTGACTGTAATTGCCTGTGGGGCTAAATTTAACACCCCACTAATGAGGCCACCTTGCAGTGTTCAGGATTGCCATAAACTAGCTTTTGTTAATGTATTTCTCATTATCTGTAAGTGCCCTGTGCTCATGAGGCCCTGCACCCATGGCTGCAAATGTTTGAATGGTCGACCTGACCCCTGGAGTTGCCTCAGACCCAGGGGTGGCAGCACTGATCCTTTGGAACCATTTGCAAAATGTTCCAAAATGAAACAGACTTTTCTCCTGGTCTGAACACCTTCAGTATCTTTCCCCAGGTCTGGAACCCCACTGCCTTCCCTGATTTGCATAATGGATAGACCTTGGTGCTGTAACATGACTTCAGTACATCATCATTTGTGTCCCTTGAGCAAATCCTGATATGTTTGGAGGCCTTAGACATAGAAAATTTATGTTGACTTCCAAATAGCCTGAAAGTCATGTTGATAAGTTAGTTAAAACCTTTGAACCCTGCCAAACCTGCTACTACGGTCAGTGTTTTTACCCTTCCTGGTTCTAGATTAGAGTCATAAAAATTTGCTTTCCTGGTTACACTGGCACCAATGAATGCAGGTGAGGATCCATCAAAGACAAGAGACCACTGGGTTTACCATTTGGGCAAAATGTGAGTTTCATTTAGTAACGGAGGAAATTATTTTCTTTAATGTGTCAACTTTTTCAGCTTTATTGAGGTATAACTGACAAATACTAATTGTACATATTTAGGTTGTACAATGTGATGTTTTAGTATAAGTACCCATTGTGAAATGATTGCCAAAATCAAGCTAGTCAATATCATTCATGTCACATAGTTGTCTCTGTGTGTGCGTGTGTATGTGTAGTTGCATCTGTATGTGAAGCGAGAACATTAAAGATCTACTCTTGTCAAAGTTCAAGCACACAATACAGCCTTATTGACTACAGTGACAAATGTATTAAATTCATATATTAGATTTCTAGAATTTGTTCTTTTTTTCTTTTAGATTGGGGATTGAAACAAGGGACACCTTACCACTGAGCTACATACCCAGCCCTTTTTTATTTTTTATTTTGAGAAAGGCCTCACTAAGTTGCCAGGCAGGGCTCAAACTTTTGATCCTCCTGCTTCAGCCTCCCCAATAGCTAGGATTACAGGCATGGGCCATCTTGCCTGTCTGGAAATGTTCGTCGTGTATAAATGAAATTTTGTAATCTTTCACCAACATCTTCCCATCCCTGCCTGCCCAGCCCTTGACAACCATCTGCTTCTATGAGTTTGACTTTCTTATTCCACACATAAACAAGACTATACAATCAATATTTGTCTATATCTAGCTTATTTCACTTAGAATAATGTCCTCCAGGTTCATATATGTTGTCTCAAATGACAGGAGTTTGACTGAATAGTACTCCATTGTACATATAGACTACATTTTCTTTACCAGTTCATTATCGATGGACATTTAGCTTGTTTCCATATCTTGGCTATTGTGAACAATATAACAATGAACCTGAGAATTTAGATGTCTTTTCTAGATACTGACTTCATTTCCTCTGAATATCCCCACAGATGTGAAATGACTGAAGAATTAAGTGCTTTATTTTTACATTTCCTACAGCATAGTGGTTAAATTCAAGCCAATATATCTGCATTCAAATTCTGTCTCTGACATTTGTTATTTCTCTAATCTTTAGCAAATTGTTTAATTTCTCTGTGCCTTGGTGGCCTTATCTGTCATTTTGTTGATTAGGATTCAGTAAATTGATAGACATGAGACACTTAGAATGGAGCTCAGTGTGCCCTAAAATTTCACTGTTATTGTTGTTGTTTTGTTATTCTTGTTACCATCTCCACCAGCTGACCTTTTCTGCTGCAGAAATCAATTTTTATTCTTTTTATTCCCCTACCTATTTGGATTTGAAACTCTTGAGGCTACGGCATGGGTTGACTTTTATGGGATTTCTCATTTATTAACCCACCATTTAATCAATCATTAAAGATCTCTGCAGCTTACAAAATGGCATTGTTAGTACATGCAGGGAAGGAGTGAGTGCTAATTCTGATCTCTGGGGGCCTGACCTAATAATCAGTGTCAGGGCTGAGTTTCTGGTCTGTCAACACAAGTTCAGTGAGGTCACCAAATAGACCACAGGACAGCAAAGAAAGATGGACAACCAGGATGAAGTATATTGTTTATAATGCTAATTTAGGATTCTCTAGAGATACACCAAGTGTAAGAGTCACTGGAAAGAAGAGAAACCCAAATCCAACCCATTATCAGAGTGGAACATCTCTTTCCAAGGCACCTTCTAACCAGGCATAACTCCAACTCATGGTATCTGCAAAACAGAGATAATTACACCTGCCTGCTCCATGTTGCACAGAGACAGTGCAAGGATTAATTAAATAATGACTGCCAAAAACATCGCATTCCTTTGAGATAAACCCTCTACAAATGCAATCTTAGGTGATTATTCAGAATTTCTCTCTGTAAATATCAAGACAGACCAGCTTATGAGACCAGGTTCATACAGACCACATCTGAGCTGTTGAGATTCCCCCAGAGGCTGGGAGGCATGTCTGGAAAATTCCTGACCAGAAAACTAACACAATACTGGAGAATTTTTGCTTTCTACAGTCATACCAACCTGACAGGTGCTTTCATAACTTTTATCAGAGCCTAACACCCCTGGTGCTTACATATGGGGTCCTATCTTCAGAAGTAACATTGCTCCCTTCCAAAAGAACACCTGTTCCATAGCAAGGTTCTCATTCTGCTCAATCCACTTCATGTGACTTTATCCTCAACACCAACCATCCGAGTTTTCCTTGCATGCAGGACTTTCAATGCTAAAACAGGGATAGTGCTGGCAAAACTAGATCAGTTGGAAACTTTGACATGCTTCTTGATAGTAATGATGCTAAATTCTCTTACGGCTGGAGAATTTACTTCCAAGTGGTAAGCTGTTCTATAAATACTGGGACTGTAGCTAACTGATAATAATATGAAGGTATTTTGTTCAAGTCGCAGTTCTAAATGCTTTCTGCTTAATACTCATCACTCCTGAAGGAAGGCATGATTATTATTATATTCATTTGACAGAGCCCTGCAGTCCAACTGCCAATGCAATCAGTATTTTAGTCTTCTGAGCTCTGACTAGAATCTCCCATCAAGCTTGGCTTACAGCATTCTAGAGGTGCTTCTTCAGTCAGCATCTCTAAACCTATCCAAAATATTCCTGCAAGCCAGTTCAAAAGGCTACTGAACCACATGATCTGGTACCGTCACAGCAATGACCCTATTTCTCTGATACCAAAATCTATCTTAGTTTCTCATTGCTGGGACAAAATACCCAATACCCACAAGTTAATTGAGCTTTGGTTTATTGAGCTTTCAGTTCATATTTGACTGGCATCAAGGCAGGCAGCGTGGCAGAGGAGAAAGAGCTCATGGCAAGGTAGGCAAGAAGCAGTGATCTTCCTTCTTCTTTCTCTTTTTATTCCATCCATACTCCAAGCCTATTGGTTGGTGCTGCTCACACTCAAGGTGCATCTTTCCTCTTCAGCAAATCCCTTCCATTTATCCAGAACTATGCTAAACTAACCAGTGGACTAATCCAGTATTCCACACCCATGATCCAGTATCACACATCCATGATCCAGACACTCCCCAAAACTCTTTCTATGAGCCCATAAGGCTTTGGAGAAACATCTAGATCTAAGCCATAACGACTGGTAAAGTGGCAGGGTTGAGGTTCCATCCAGGTGACCAGGTACCAAGCCCATGATTTTAAGCACCATGCAAAACGTCTTCCCCAAAGAAATTTCACAAACTCACAGCTGATCATTTTCATGTAAAAAGAATACATGTGTCTTTATTTTTATTATTAAAACAACTCAATATGCCAAGGTTACGAATCCATGTTCATACAAGTACTTCTCCTCCTCCATAATTAAGAAACACAAACCAGTTTAGGACCCTCTCTGCCCAGTGAGCAGCAAACCTATCTCTGTTTTGACTTCTCTTCTGCCACTGAATTGTCCCATGCTGCAGACTACACAGGACATGAAAAGAATTGGCCACATCTAATTGTAGAGTGCCCTGGAGTCTTCCACCATCATTACTGCCCCTGCCTTTTACTGCTGCCAGCTGACTCTGGAAAGCAGGCCTGCAGGCCATTCAAACTCAGCTGACCATCCCTGGCTCAGTCTTCTTCTCTCTGAGATACTTTCTCAGTGTCAGGGGTGGCCAGAGAAGACACCGCTTGCTTTACTTGCTGAAATTACAGCTTTCTATGTCCTTGGTCAGAATCCAGCTAGCCCTCTGCTTTCAAATGGATGCAGACCATTCTCTTCACTTCCCAAAGACTCAGATATCTTGGGGGTCTGGTTAGTTTTCCTTTTTCATACCTCAAGCAAAAGGTGATAGTATAACTGTTTTCCATCTCACTTGAGCTATCTGTTCACATGATAAAGGGCAGCCATATTAATCAGCCTGTACTCCCATAACAAAATACTAGGTGGTGCACATGATATAGATTTAGGCTTTCCTGATTTTAGAGGCTGAAAGTTCAAGGTGAGGGTGCCAGTATGACTGAGTTCCTGGAGAGAATTATCTTCCTGGCTTACTTTTGTCTTCTCATTGTGTGTGTGTGTGTATGTGTGTGTGTGTGTGTGTGTGAGAGAGAGAGAGAGAGAGAGAGACAGAGACAGAGAGATGGAAAAAGAGAAAGAGACAGACAGACAGACTGCTGAGTCCAATGTCTCTTCCTTTTCTTATAAAGACACTAATCCTGTAGTGAGGGCCCCACCCTTATGATTTCATCTAAATCTAATTGTCTTCTAAAGATCCTATCTCTAAATGTCATCACATTGAGATTATGGATTCGACATATAAATTTTGAGAGGGACATAGCTCAGTCCATAGTAAAAGCTAACTTATTATCTTTTACGCTACCCCCTCCCATAGCAGAACTAACTAGATAACGATTTAACTTCCTTATTATGTCCAAGCCAAAGTGAAATTCTGATCTCTATTATTTCTGCAAAAAAAAAAGAAAAGAGAAAAAAGAAAAAAAAAGAAAAGAAAAGGAGAGTGAGAGAGACAGAGAGACCAAAATATGATTTTAATCTCCAGAAAGGCATGTGTGCTACCTGTGAAAAATAGCATCAAAATGCTCTTTTAACTTACCTAGTTTAGGGTTCGATGATTTAAAGACTTGTTCCAAGTACCTTGTAACATAGCTATACTTTTATCTTTCATTTTGAATTCAAAATTAGGGTTAAATTGGCTCAATCAAAAGCAAAGTATTATTTTTTCCCCATTCTGCAATTAGCTATCACCACTAACTGGATACTAATTCCTGTTCACTACACCACTGAGTTCTTCGGCATACGCAGAATTGCTTGCATGAATCAGGGAGCAGAAAACAGATACCTTGTGAAACACAGAGGGAAATGATTAAATTGTTGAGCCAGGAAGATTGGGCCATCTGGACAAATGGTCGCTGATTAACTCTGAATACTGACTGATTGGAGGTGTTCTGCACATATGCACATTGAAAAATTTCCCTGGTGCTTTTAACATGCACTTTGTTTGTTTTCATCACCATAGCCCAGCCATCCTGCAACTCTAGCGTTGGTGTCATGGGAAAAAAAGAAAACATGCATTTAAAACCTTGAAGTACTTTCCCAGTTCCATCATAACTTCCTGGAAGCAACACTGGCATTTCATTTTCTTAGGAGGGTTAAAAAAAAAAAAAAGACAAAAGTTAGTTATAGGATCGTATGCCTGAAGGCTAATTCCATTCTCTCTACTTTTAGTTGGATGTCTTGTCTTATGATTATTGCAAGAATTAAAAGAAATGGTTTTTGTATGGAAAGCAGTTAGCATTCAGTAAATTTTAGTCTGTTTTCTTACTTTTATTATCTTGTGGGAAAACATTATTTTTCCTTTATTTAACCAAAGAACAGGCAGCTGAATGAACATTTGGTGACTGAAGATTATTTAGACCAATGGTTTCCAGACTTTTGGATTTCAAGGCCCATTAAAACTTTAAAAAAGAAATTGGGATTGATATGGGGCTTCTAACTTTTTATTTTTCCAAGCTAAGACTTGTGAAAATTAATTTCCATCTACCAGCAAGAACGTGGCATTTCAAACACAAAAGGGTGCCTTAGAGATATAATATTTAATTAAAATGGAATAAATTTAACTTATGGAAAAACATGTCTATTGCTTGCATTTTTCTCATTTTGCTGAGGAATGGTGGAAACCTGGCAGCCTGGTGTGGGACATGAGCTCTCATTTAGAAATCACTAATCTTGCTCAAACCTTCGCTTTCATAAATCATAATAGCCAAGCGGTTGTCACTCCTGATTTTAGAGATCTTTAGGCATGAAGATTTTACAGTCCTCTTGGCAGCTTGTTCCAAAGTTTAATCAAACTAAGTTATGTCTAAGCCACCAAGGGATTGAATCCAACCAGTAAGAAAAACCAGCCTGACCTGTCTGCTTTCTGGGTGGGCTGTGTCTTTGGGAGTGTTTAAATTTATGATGAAATCTCTTCATGGTCACTCAGATTTGAAGACAAGCCCTGCTTAGAGAAAGAACCCTTTGAGTTAAGAAAACAAAAAGGTAAGCAATATATGACTCTCACTGATGCCCTCCCATTCTCTCTAGGAACATAGATGTATTCTGGAAGTATTTTAATATGTAATTGACACTATATCCCTAGTATCTGAATCCAAGGATTCACTAAAGATCAAAAATAATTTTAAAAAATTGCATCTGTACTGAAAATATAGATATTTCTCTTGTTATTTTTAAGCAACATAGCTTAACAACTACTTGAAAAATCATTTGCATTGTATTAAGTATTATAAATAATCTACAGATGATTTACACTTCATGGGAGGATTTGCACAGGTTGTGTGCAAATACCATACCATTTTATATGAGAGACGTAAGCATCTGCAACTTTGGGTATCCATAGGGGATCCTGGAACCAAACCACGCCCCCACATGAATACTGATAGATGATTGTAATAATCCCCATGTCAAATCATGAGCTCTCTAATTAGGGTAAACATGGAATCGAACTCTCACACTCAGGGCCAGCTGTTCCTCTACATGAACTTCTAGCAGCCACTTGAGTCACTGGAAATTTTCATCCAAATTTTTGGGTATCATAGAAAGCCTTTGTATAGTTAACATAGTTATAAGAAAATAAAATCAGAATATTTCAGGTTGACATTAATAATAGTGCAAAAATTTGAAGATTATTGCTATTTGAAAATTTTAAGTAATAACCTGGGAGGCTCTGTATTCCCTCCAGGGTGACTTTTCCCTCTAGAATTATTTTTATTTGTTAAGGAGCTTAATTCATACTACAAATAAGCTCCACAATGCAGCTGAATTTTCTTTAGTCTTTTAAAATAAAATCATATTACTAAAACTCTACCATTTTTAAAAGTTGGATCTACACAAGACAGCTATTTAATGAATATGCTTCATAATTTGCATGCATTTGGTGTCTACATATAGCCTCAGAAGGGTGAGATTAGACACAATACAAATATAACTTGAAATAAATTTAGAGGGTAGTCAAAAGATTGATTTGCTTCAAAACTCTTTCTGGTACAAAAAAGTATTTTGAAATAAAGATTGGAATAAGGCTCTCTTAGATGATGTCTTTTTATTATACTTTACAATTATTCTTTCTTCACTCCTTACCTAAGATGGTATCTTTTTTTTTATATCCTGAAATCAAGAAAAATGAACAAACAACAGAATTTTGATTATCCGAGAAAACCTCAGGCTGTAGAGTTGCTATATATTGATATGAGCAGAAAAATGACCATGAAATTTCACACTGTAGTCCCAATGATTGGGATATTAATTTCTATATTGCAATTTTTTTAACAAAACCTAAGATAAATGAATTTTTATGGACACATATAAACTCATGCATTCACACTGTGAACCAGAGTTGCCCAAAAATACTTTTCCCTTTGTTACTAACTCTTACTACTGCACTAAATATTCTCCTAGTTCTAGAGTAATAAAGGAAGGTTTTCGTTAGCAGAAAAGTACTCCCGAGAATCCAACGGGCAGCTTAAAAAATCAGAAAGTATGCCAGCTGTATTCAACATGCACCATGTTAAGTGAAAACATCATTCCTCAGAAAGGGAGTGTGCTTAGGGGAAGGTGAAATGTTTTGTTCTGCACGGAAATTCTCTCCATTCAGGTGATGCTGCAATAATTTCTGAAAACTAAAATTACACAATAAATGTAGATTTCCTCCATGATACGAAAGTGTTTCAAATAAAAGCCTGATTGTACCCTTTAACCTTTTCCCTCAAAAAACAAAATATATTTAAAAAGGAAAAACAGAGAAGGATCCAAGACTGGAAGAATTCACTCCATAGGACTTTTACCAAAAGGAAGATATTCCACTGTTAAAATAGAAATATAAATGGCTCTAGTGGTCTTTTACAGTCCAATGCCTCTGCTCTTAGCAAATGCTAGGAATGAGAACATTACTAGGTCCATATGAAAGGATTATGTTTTGAATACAAGGCACAGGCTGGACTGCATGAAGGACACTGAACTGGGCCACAAAAGCGCTCAGCAGGGGAATAGTGGCAAGGTTTAAAGGAAGCCTTTGTTGGAGTGGAAGGCGAGGCCATGCGAGGATACACATACCAGGACATGTTTAAATTACCATCCTCAAAGGTACAACTCTCCATGTGTGAATGAACCACATCTCCATAATGCTGCCAGTCTTTCCTAATGTATTACAGCATCAGGACTATTTATAATCAACAAAATTACAAATGCTGTAATCATGCAAGTTTGGTGATAGTAATTATGACTGAATAAATAGCAGTCAGAATGCCTTTGCTGCAGCTATTGATGTTGGTGGCAAACAGCCAAGGAAGGTTTAAAAAAAAATTTTTTTTTCTTTCCTTTTTAGGGAAGCAATCCAAGAGGGTGGAACCTGCCAGTGTTTGCCAGGAGAAATGTTTTATGTACCACTTAAAAATAGACTTCCTACAAGATGTCAGGAAGGTGCATTGCCTCTTTGAATGACTGGGATTTATGAATAGTTAGCCTACTTTAAAAAATAATCACATATGCATTTGTATAAATCACACATGCAAACATATGTTCACTAGCTCCCCTCACAGAAAGGCTGAGGCTAATCCAAGTTTGGCGTGCCCCCACTAGAGTGAGATGACACTACCATCCTACCAAAGCCGGTGTGCTACAGAGCTCCTTTTGCACCACTCTGTGCAATTGCTTACCCATCTCTTGCCACTGATGTTGGGTAAAAAAATAAAATCCAGAGACTTTATTACCTATAATTAAGAGCTTCAGTAGTACGAGTGATATAAAGATTGAGCTGTTTGAAAAACAGACATTTTATCTTGAGGTTGGTTTTATTTCCTTGTGGCTTAAATTATGAGTGAATGTTTTTCTTATTTCTTACTTTCCCCATAAAATTATTATTCATTCTTAATAACTACCAGGCAATAAAATGAGATGTCTATTTGGGAGACAGTGGGTGTGCATTCCAATTACTCCATTCATCATGATTTCAGAAGAGCAAAAGGCAATGATTTCCTGGGCCTCTGGAGAGGATGACTTAAAAGACTACAGGAAGTTAGTATCCCTATCTATGCTTTGCTTCAGTTCATGATAGCTCTGGGATTGAATAGACAAAGGCAAATAAAATAAGATGAAATCAAAATAAAATAAAATAAAATCCTTTCTTATAGTAGGGAGCTCTGTTAAACAGAGCATTTTGGGGGGGCTTGCTTTTAAGCCCATGCCCTTTGACTCAGCAATGTACATTTCTAGGGCTGTATCTTAGGAGCTTCAGACATGGCAGAGACACACATTCAAGGACAGCTTCTGTGACCTTATGGACCATAATCCCTATTTTGCTTGAGCGCCTGAGAGTAACACTTGCCTGCATGCAAGCAGTTTATGTCCAAGATGACCGCAGGATGCAGGAAGAGCGGGGCCGAGGCTGAGGCTTTAGGCTGCTGGACTCACTCTGTGGCATTCGGATGAGGTCTCTTGAAGGCCTCCTGGAGTTTTCTTCGGGAAGGACAGGAAGTTGGAGAATTTATTCTCCAGTTCTGTTTTCTAACAGTTGAAGGTGCTTAGAGGCAAGAGGGTGACATTCTTCCTGGCTTTGAAGCCTTTTAGCATGCCTCTTTAATGACTAAGATTTATTAATAGTTATTCTGCTTTAAAAAATAAACACATATACATTTGTATAAATCACACATGCGAACATATGTTCACTAGTTGTCTTGGCTACTTTTCTCTCGTTGTTGAGGCAAAATACCTGACACCCAAAGTGAAGGAAGGAGAGGTTTATTTCTTACAGTTTTGGGGATTTCAGTCCATTCTTGGCTGGTTCCAAGGCAGGTGGCACGGCTGAGGAGGCAGCTGTTCATGATGGCTGCAAGTGGCAAGAGTGAACTGAGCAAGAGAGAAAAACACACCTCCTTCTTGACCTTACATTGTACGTCGGCTCCACCCCTGGGCAGGTGCAGCACTCACACCACCAATCCCAGTACTAGACAACGAGTCAATCACAAACTAGATTCAGCCTCTTCCGTGACTACATGAGGCTCATGGGGGGCCATCTATATACAAACCATAACACTAGTTTCCCTTGCAGAAAGTTTGAGATGGGCTGGTGGCACCAGGCAAGACAGACCTCTCATGACACTTTCCATTGTAGCTGTCTGTCGCTGAAACCAGGGGTGGGCTGAGGTGTTCCTGGGCACCAGAGGCTTTCAGGGCTTTCAAGCTGATGACTCCCCAAAGACGCGCTGATTGGAAACTGTTAGTTAATTGTTACCCAGTCATGCAACAGAATACCTGTACTCATCACTGTGTCTGTGTTTATTTATGGGCCTAATGAGGCATGCACCAATAAAAAAGCAGTTTACAAAGCAGTATTTACACTATGAGTATATTTTTGTTTAAAAAAAGATCTATAGGGGTTGGGGATATAGCTAAGCAGCACAAAGCCTGCCTAGCAAGCACTAGGTCCCGAGTTCGATTCCCAGTACTGAAAAAAAAAAGCCTATAAATGTAGAGCTGTTCTCCAGGTTATGGAACAAAGTTGTTTACGCAAATCACATCATAAGACACATAATATAATTTTAGAGATAGGGACCTTTTCCCATCCCATGTGCAGAGTAAATGGGGGGCAGTGCCAGTCAGAGCCCAACAGCAGCTCCACAACTGGTTCACTGTTGCCATCTGCTTCTGTTAGCAGCTGTGATCTCAGTGCGTCAGCCACGCTAATTCTGTGTCCTTTGTGCCATTCCCCTTTGCTGTGTTCTAATTGTGACTGGAAAGTGGTGATAAGGACAGAAGTTAGCAGTCTACTTGAAGGTATCAAAGGAAAAATACAGCATTCCTAGTACACAGTTTGTGCTCGTCATGGGTGGTTGAATAGCTTTAAAGATCTTGTCTGTTTTTTTTTTTCCTTAAATCACTTCAAAAGAAAGGATAATATGGCAAATGGTGATACAAAAGCAGCAAAAGCAAATCTGGAGCATTTCAATGTATATGAGATGTGATTTGCTCACGACCTTTGAAAACCAGATGATTACGTAAATTGGCAGAGCCCTGTATTCCCTAGAAAAAGTGGTTTCCTCTGGACGGCAGAATTTCCAATTATGTTCCTTTGTTGGTTTTTTTCCCAATAAATCTCCAAAAATTATGCTGATTGCATAACAAGCATGATGATGGAAGAGACAGGGACAAAAGATAGAACATCTTCATAGTCACTTGTGGCTTTTGTGGCAAGTCTGCGTTAATGAATGCTAGCAAAGAAGCAGTTCCATAACATCCATAACAGTTGAGCAAAGCCAGCAGAATAGACTGTGGCCAGAACAGACTCTCTGAAAAACCCTTCCATCCCTCTAAGAAAGCTGGCCACTTAAATTGGTTCAGCTGGTGAGTCTGCAGATGTGAACAACTGCTTTTCTGCTTGAAACAATGCCAGATGTATGCAGCTGATAGAACCAGTGTAAACCTGTTGAGGGTAGAGCTTTGTGCTAGAATTTCTTTTTTGCATAACTTTATTAATTAGTATCTTATGTCTTTAAAATAAAAGTACAGTTATTTGCTGATTATATTAAATGATGCTGTTTTAAATGTGCTACTTATTTTTAAAATGCTTATGTTCCTTGGCTGACTGCGATTACAATAAATTCTATAAATTGAAGTTAATAAATATTTAGGTTTTCAGTGCATAAAAAGATAAAGATTGATGGGCACAGAGAAAAACAGGAGACATTATTTAAATTTCATGCATTTTAAAGGAAGAAGTGGTTCAGTTGTTGCCCTCCCTTTCTTCAAAGCAATGACTTTCGGGCTTGGATTTTCAGCAGCACCCCATGGTCTCCCCAATTATCCCAAGGGAGGCCTCAGAACTGCCATCGCCTTGTGTTTAGCTCATTGCATTTATTGATTTAATAGGTCCACCTGGACATTTTTCAAAGACAGTAATTGAAAATGCAAGCTGACAGGTTAGCAGGAGTGGCAGAGCCTGGGAGGCAGAGAAGGCAGCAGGAGGGTGGCTGCTCGCTCATCCGCCACTCCAGCAGGCGCATCGAATGTGGGCGCTGAAGATGCTGCCCAGGGCTACCTGAAGACTGAAGGTGTGTCCTTCCAGCACTTCAGCCTCAGACAAGGATATGGAGGTGGGCGAGCGGCAGGAGAATCACATGACAAAACTACGCAGCTTGCCATGCACACAACAAGGTTCAAAAGCAAGCATGTCACGGAGACCATCTGTAATGCTTTTCCTTTCCTCATTACTTGAAATTCATTTTATGTTTGCATGTGGACTGTTTCAAGCTCAACCCCTCCTGATCTACTTCCGTATATCCATTCTTATTATTGGTAGAAGGAGCAGGATTTTAAAATATTAACTCTTATGAAATATTAACTGAGCTTTCCACCCCTCTGTCAGCATTTCTTTCTGCCATCTCTGTCCCTTCAGGTGTCTAGGCAATTCTGTGCTCATTATCTCCAGGGAGGATGCGGCTGTGGAGGCGGAAGTGAGGAGGCTGAGCAAGCTGAACTCAAGCCCTCAGGGGAAGGATGAGGGCTTCGAGGAAAAATAAAATTTCGGGAAGAAGGATTTGATAAGGGATTATAAGGAAACCGGGGCTTCTCTGGGAATTGGGAGGGATGTCCCCAGACTGGGTAAGGAGAGCAGAGAGCAGAAAACAGATGTTTCCTTCCCGTTAGTAACCAGTTAGCTTGCAACAGCATCTTAAAATCAAATGACAGATGAGAAACTGACTGAGCCCAGGGTCAGGAAGGCGAGAGATAAGGAGTTCTTAGTAAATATAGGAAGAGGTGCCTTAGATAGTCTCACCAAAAGGAAAAAAAATCCTGCTGCTTCAATGAGGCACAGAAACAGCAGGGAGAGGCATGGAGTCCACAGGTACCAGTTGGACAGAAAGAAATGTCACAGGCCACTCATGTGGGTTGACAGCTGAGGGCAAGGGAGACCCAGGAGACACCCATGTGGAATAACATCTGTTGCAGCTAGGCACCCCCATTCCTATCACACCCACACATTGGTGCTCTGCGAATCCCCACAACTCTATAGGGATGAAACAGAGTGACCGAGATAAAATTTCTAGGCTTGAAATAGACGTTAAGGTTACTGGTAAAAAAGAAAATATGGTTTTATACATCTGAATCATGAACAAGATTTATGTTTCCTATTGTAGCTGTCCCCAAACTTTCTGGCACCAGTGACCGGTTTTGTGGAAGACAATTTTTCCACAGTGGCAGTTTGGGAATGACTCAAACACATTGCATTTATTGTGCACTTTACTTTTATTATTTTACAGTATATTATACAATGATATAATTATGCAACTCACCATAATGAAGAATCAGAGGAACTTCTGAGCTAGACAGTTGTATCTGGAGGTGATGGGAGACAGTGACACCTAGGATGTGTTGCTTATGTCTATTCTAATCTTGTTTTGGTTGCTGCTATTGCAGAAAAGCAAAGATGCTGGAAATGGAAGTAGGCTTTTCAGTGCTTTTGTGGCAATCTCAGAATTGTCTGCCTTGGCTTTAATCAGACTGTATGGAGATGTGCAGTTGTCTCAAACATGCATTTATTTATTGATTTTAAAAAGAAAAAAGAAAAAACAGAAAACTCAAGAAGTGAACAAACCTAAAAACAACAATGAAAGCAAAATGACAATAATAATGAAAAAAAAAACAATAGTTACATAGATTTTCAAAACAAGACAATAGGAATTTAGCAATGGTTGTGATACTGCATACTGTCATCTTCAAAATAGTTGCTCAGGTTACCCGATATAGGAATAAAACAGAACAGTAAAATGGAACAAAACATTGAATTTCAAAAATAAGACAGAAGGAAATCTCCCACAGTTGTCACAATACACAGTGCCATCCTCCAAATAGATGCCCAGACCACCAGCCCCAGGCCTGCAAAGTCAATCAAACAATACAAGCATCAAGCTTTCTTTCGCCTTGGTTGCTATCATCTCACCCTGAGTCCTCGGAATCAGCCAGTTGCTTGGGGGGATGGGTTGCTCTTCTGATTTTTCCAGCCTGCACCGGCTGGCTCACAGAAAGGAGTGGTTTGTCTTCTTGCTGAGTCTCTTCCTGATCCCCATGGTGGAAGCTGGCTCATGAGAAGGCCTCAAACATGCCTTTAAAGCCATCATCATTTGTAATCTCAAGCAGTTGACCTTTCTCTAGCACAAAGTCAATTCACAGGGCTTGTTCCTGAATCAGTTGCAGATTCATTCCTTCCCAGTTTGGGGGTTTTTCGTAGTTGGGAGACAGTGCTCAAACTCTTGAAAACTGAGAAAGGTCGTCATGCATTAATTGGGAGAAGAATGGCCCTGGTTCAGTTTCTTTAAAAATGTTCTGCTAATGTTTGAAACATGTCAAAAATTCCAAATGTTAACTCAAGGCCCCCATAATTCCAGTTTGGCTTTGAATGCAACCACTTTATCTGCTGACTCAAAAAGAGTTTTCACTCACACCTAAAGTGACAGATTGACGTCACTGAGTGTGATGGGTATGTCACATGCGTAAGCAATGAGTTTTGTGATCCACTCTGGGTCACTGAAATATGCTGTCAGTGGTGACTATTTTTCTAAAAGAAATCTCTGGAGTAGTTCTCATAACTCAAAATTCTGGCCAGTGATCTACATTCAGAAAGTCAGCTCACTTGTGTGCTCCATGTTCATCTCCTCACCGAGCTGTGCAAACAGAAGTGAGTTAAGGGTATTACTTTAATGTGCTTGATGATTTTAATTACATCCTGCAAAACATTGCTAAGTTCAGGTGACATTTTTGGGCTAGCTAACATTTCTCTGTGGATGACACAATGTGAAGACTCACATTCAGATGTGACCTCCTTGACCTGAGTAGTGAAACTGGAAAGCTGATGGTTATGGGAGCTGCTCCGTCTGTCATATACCAGTATAAAATCAGCCAGTTCAGTTTTCCTGATACATAATAATTCAAGAGGTAAATATGTCTACTGCTGTGGTATTGGCTGGCCACAGAAGTTCACGCAACATACTCTCATGCACATCTTCCTAAAAATATATTGCCTGAAAAACAAACATTGTTCCTTGTCAACATCGGCAGACTTGTCAACCTGGATTGGGTCAACCTGGGTTGCGAGTCCTACCTAACAGCTGTGCCTCAATATCCACTGCTATTTCATCACTTGGTCTAATTTATAATGCTAGCCAAAAGAGAAACATGTCTAGTTTTTGCACTGCATCCTTTCCTGAAAGTTCATGACCAGTATCCTTAGCAGCAGGCAGGACCAACTGTTTACCAATGGTAAAGGACTTCTTAGCTTTAGTAACTGTTTCAAAGCATTTCTATAAAGTTTGAAAAAAATCAATCTTCTCCAAAAGTGTGTGTGGTAGACAAAAGAGGGTTTATCCCTGTAACATAGATGAGGATGCTGGGAAGTGGGCCAAGAGTCATGAAGGGCCTTACTCAGTATCACACAGTTGACACATCCAATCTCGCTGGACCAGTGCTTCTCAACCTTTTTCAATCCATCCTATCACTGCCTTCTTCTCGTAACTTTTTCCTCAATCTTTTAAAACAAAGTAATGTATTTACAGGCGGGGATATAGCTCAGTGGCACAGCACTTGCCTGGCAAGTGCAAGGTCCTGAGTTTGATTCCTGGTACCAAAATAATAATAATAATAATTAATAATAATAAAGTAGTCTATTTAAAAAGAAAGAAATCAACGGAATGAAGAACTGCTTTGCTTTTAAGATCTGTCCCAGTACTCCTACTGTTTTTAAATATTTCTGTATTAGTAAGCTTTTTTGTGTTGAGACAGAGTCTTGCTGTGAAGTTTAGACCGGAACTCGCTGTGTAGCCCAAGCTGGCCTTGAACTCGTAGCGATCTCATGCCTCAGCCTCCCTAGTGCTTGAATTACAGGTATGCACCACCATGCCTGGCCTGCATTACTAAGCTTTTCGAGGGCAAATTTCACCTCTTATTCATTCTTTATTGTGTTCTGCATGGAGTGCAGTCAGGGAGTCATTCTGATTGGTGCATCCATTACAAGGTTGTTAAGGTAACCTAGGCTGCAAATACAAAATAGGGCCAAGAAGAGTTGGGAGACCATTTGCTAGCACCACTCTCTAACTATAGTGGGAAATGTAACCATTTTTCAAGGTCATGAGTTGAGTGGTATTAAAATGTTTTTTTTATTTCCTGTCAAATATTCTTTCCCAAACACTGTATCAGTTAGCTTGAGAAAGAAAAGTAAGTTTAAACTTTGATGAATTTAACAGCATCCCCTAAGCCCCACTTATAAAAAATAACCCTTGAGCCAGAACAATTTTTTTTGTCTTTTGGCATATAATGCTTGCCTTGCTTGAGATGCTTTAAAATTTTGCTTCTATAGAAGAAAAGTAGTCACAGTAAACTTCTCATATTGAAAATGTCAAATTCCTGTTTGTTACATGATGATGTAAGTGACTATAAAATACAAATTTCTGGTCGAGGATATAAACTCTACAAAGATTTGGATTCCAATATCTGTGGAGATATGAGTGATAACTACAAAGTTGCTTCTTGTGAGTTGTTTTAAAATAGTTGTTATGACTACCATTGTTCACAGCAAGTCTGTATATATGCATGTCTGAAAGAGAGATTGCAGTTGCCGATATTCGTAGTCATATTTGTCATTGTCTCCAAACTCCAGAGCGGATATTGCCAAAGAATCTCATTCTCATGCAAGAGATTGTGGCCAACAACAGGAAGGACAGACACCAATGCTTGCTGGGTTTCTACCATGTGTAAGATCAGTGCTTGAAGATGGGATTCTTCCACTTCTGCAGAATACTGGCTGGTCTGCAGAGGCTCGGACACACTACAAATTTACACGTTGTCTATTGATGCATTCATTCCAGATACAGTGTACAAATACGCAGTGGGCTCCCAGAGAATTACAAGTGTGGGAAGCAGCAGTGAAAGGGAGACAAACCTCATGCTCTTCTAGAGCTTATATTTCAGGGATGGGGAAAAAAACAACGATAAAAAGTGGGCAAATAATACTCTCTGCACTATGCTAAGCATTTCATTGTACTATATCTTTTAATTATCAAAACAAATCATGTGAGTACTCCTTCATTTAATGTTATAAATGAGTAAAATGAAAGATAAAGAGGGCAAATAACTCTACACAATATCTCAAAGTCTGTGAGTGACAAGCATAAAATACTAACCTAGGAAATTTTATTTCAAGGCTCATGTTCTACACCACTTAAAATCACAAAAGACTGCACGTTTTTGTCTCCCAAAAATTATAAGTTAAAACCCGATCCCCAGTGTAATGGTGTTAGGAGGTGCGGCTTTAGGAGGCAATTAGGTTATGAAGGTAGAACCCTCACGAATGGAATTAGTGCCCTTATGAAAGAGGCTCCAGAGTAGGTTCCCTTACCTCTCCCAATATCTGAGGCTGCAGAGAAGGAGAACCAGGAAGATGACCCTCACTAGACACCCAATCTACTGCCACGTTGACATTGCATTTCCCAGCCTCTAGAACTTCAAGAAATAAATGTTTGTTGTTTGTAACTCGCAGTCTATGTGGTATTCCATTAAATCACCCCAAATAGATGAAAAAAAAAGCTTTATGAAAACCACACTCTAAATTTTAGGACTGGTAGGGAAAGCAGAAATGAGATATAATGATACAGGTGGCACAGTTAAGCAACTTCTGATAAGTACTTATAGAAAAAGTGCCTCATCCAGAAGGGGGGTTTCTGGAAAGGCTTTCTGGAGATGTGGAGGCCTACCCTGGGTCT
This sequence comes from Cuniculus paca, assembly GCA_004365215.1. NCBI lineage: Eukaryota > Metazoa > Chordata > Mammalia > Rodentia > Cuniculidae > Cuniculus > Cuniculus paca. The sequence continues at coordinate 14,918 of RJWT010003347.1, read as the reverse complement.
TGAAGAATAAATGGAAATTAATCAGAGAAAGAAATCAAAGAGCAACGTAAACCAAGAAGGCCACTTTAACTTTATGCATGGAGCTTGTAGTGGTGTCAGAAAGCCATGAGACATAAAGCTAGAAAGAAATCAAGGGCTAGATTCTCCCTAGGGAGGAGTTTGGTCTTTTTCTCTAAAGGTAATGGGGAGCTATTACTTGATTTTAAGAGTTTAGTATGATCCACTTGCATTTTAAATAACTCCTTTGGGTTCCTTGTCCACCAGGCTTTTGACACGAGTTGAGTGTCTTCTTTTCCTTCCCTCCAACCCCTCAGCTGCTAGGTCCTCCATGCTCACCTCAGATGTCCCCCCCACAGGGAACACGTGCTGCTACTTGATAGAAAGAAACAGATTTTGATCTGATTTAACAATGAAAAGAAGCTGGCTAGAAGCGAGCATGGTCTGAAAATATTCTGGATCTTGGATTTTTTCCTGCTCCTGCTTTTACCACATCAACACAAATCTTGAAACTAATAAGGTGAAATTCACACGATGTCATTTGATCCTCTCAGGGCTCCTCAGCTCATCACCAGTGCTGAAGCCTTGTGGACACAGCAGAGCTGGGACAGGGGCCTTGGGTGGGAATTGGAGCCAATAGCTAAGGTTTGTTTTCTGGCTTCTCCCTACTTAAGAAGAAATTTTTGAAGTGTGAGGAAACCTTAAAACTCTGAAGTCTGACCAAATTGGATTCGAATTCTCCCTGGAAATGCACAAATAAATGGTAACGTACTAACTCATTTTTATTCTTTTAAAATAAATGGAGTGGGGGTAGAGGTGGGGAAAAGACATACTTAGATACTTTTTACTTTTTATGCTAAATGAACTCTGGGAGGATATTCAGAAACTGAAAAGTGGTATAGGGGTTGGGGAAATGAGAACTGATAGAAGAAAATTATACTACATATTTTTACTTCTTTGAATCAAAGAATTAAATTATTCTTTCACAAGATGTCTCATGTCTAAAAAGTGTATAAATATAACTACCAATTAAATTGCATTGGGAACTGAGATAAAGTATGTGAAATAGTAAAGAACTGAATGAAGTATACAGATGAAAGCAATAGCTCAGTGTGTGTATGTGGTGTTAAAGAAAAATAACCTAGGAATGTATTTCCATTTGGTCACAGTGGAGGAGGGATAAGATGGTACCAGGAGAAGCTTGCTGAGTTGATGACCAGGAATCTGCCACTAAAATAGAAGACAGATAAATAAAAATTTTTCTCATCCAGAATGACCTACCAGTCAGCAGTCACTTGTTTTACTTTCTACCTGCACAAATGAATTCGTTGCATGGGGAATCACCCCATTGTTTCCAAATGGGAAAAATTTGAACATTTTCATTTAAAAAACTACAGCTAAAAAAAAAATCTACTGCTTAACTGATCTGGATGTACATGATATAATCTCCTTCAAATCTCAGATATTTTGGTTTATATAAAAAACTATTTCAAAGTTTTATGGTTGAATACAAAATAAGATATATGCCAGAGTTAGATTTATGGAGTCTGTGACAGTTAAGCTTAACTATCAATTTGATTGGCTTGAGAGTTGCTTAGGAGATTAGAAAAGCCTATTTCTGTGTGTGTCTGGGTGGGTCATGGAGGCATGACTTTGGGTACTGTATCTAGTCCCTGACCTCTTCTCTCTGAGGCTGTTCCTTTGCTCTGTTTCATGGCTGACATAAACTAAGTAGCTTTAATCAACCATGCTTTTCTGCCATGATGTTTCTGCCTTGAAGCTAGCCAACCATGGACTGAAACCTCTGAAACTGTGAGCCAAATAAACTATTTCCTCTTTTAAATCATGGGTTTCAGGTATTGGTTGCAGCAATGGGAAACTGACTAATACAGGGTATTGCTGATTTTAGACAGGACTTGTAAAATTATTTGAAATCTTGCAAAAAGATAATTAATAGCTACCATGATCCATGCATTTGAGTTTGACTTAGCCTTTACTTTGAGTTTCAATTCAACAAATATTTATGGAGGGCTCCCTATGTTTTAGATGCTGAATGAGAAGAAATACTGTATGTAATTCAGTTCCTATTCTACATGAATTTTTTTTCCTTTTGACAAAACTATAAAAAACAGCAAATGAGTCTGTACTTATATAGTATAGAACAGCAGAACAGGAAGATATCCATGTTAGATGTGTGGTCACGGAGAGGGGGCTCTTCAGATGAACTTGGAAGGATTAGGCTTCCAGGATGTGAGAAGACACCACTATGAATTATTTTCAGTAATAACGATAATCTTTACTTCTTCACAGCCAGACAAATTCAAATGTTAATTGTACTTTGGACTGGGAAAATTAAACCGAGAATATAAAGCCATGCAAACATGAGCACAACTAAATCTTTCTGCTTAACCGTTTTCTTCTTGTTAAATCACCTTCTTAGTGTTATAAGAAAACTAGGGGCAGGAACTGGCTTCTGAAAACTGCAAAATAAACTCTCTGAGGTGTGACAATGAAATCTCCTTCTCTCCTCAGTTTGGGGATGCTGTTAGACCAGAAAACAATGAGGGCACTCTGTGGGTGTTGGCCACAGCTCCTCATGAGCGCTCTTGGAAGAGCTTGAAAAATTAGCTAAAAAGTGTGTGGTGGGGGGAGCCCTGATTTGAATACTCAGTATCATGGAAATTATAAATTTAATGGAGGTTCTTAAACAATCACCACCTTTCCTAATTTAAAAGTATATATATGCACACATACAAATATGGACATACACACATACACACATCTATCTTCCAAAGTTTCAGGATTTAAAACAATCGTCCACTGATTAATCTGCCACACAGTATCGAGAGACCACAAATGACAGCACAGTGCACCTTTTTCCCTCCTTGCTCTCCTCTGGGTAGCGGGTACCTGGCTTGTCCTCAGTTCCCATGGAGAGCTGCCGCAGGACTGCCCATTAAGGAAATGAGAAACAGGAAGCAGAGACTGTAGTGCAGGCACCACTGCTGGTCATGTCTTTTGTTGAGTGCATTTCTGCCTTTGCACTACAAGGGATTATCTTTACTGCTGGAAGCCCAGGGCAGAGCTTTCGAATTTTAACAGTGGTCACCACAGTGGCTCCAATAAAATTAATGGAATGACTAATTAGATGCAGAATATTATGCTATTGTTACAGTCCATGGAAGAGGAAAAACATGACAGTCTCTGCGTAAGAAGCTTATGGCCTAAAGGAAATATAAACAGACCTCAATTTCCTTTTTTCTCACTTGAGTGAATATATCTGACACTGTTCTATCAAATCAGAAAGGCTCTGTTAGGGAGAATAAGCTCCTTTTAATATGTATGCAGAGAAAAACCTGAAGAGTTAGAGTAGGGCGGCAAGTCACCTTTTCCACGGTGCAGTAATGGTTCATTTTGAGAAACAGCCTTGGCATAAAGATTGCAAATCTTCTCATTCCCAGTCTTAAATCCAAGGCATGCGCCAGCCACCAAAAACACTGCAGAACAATATCTTCTAAAGACAGAAAATTAATAGTTGTGAACTCTCTTAAAAGGATGTTTTATCTTTCTTACGTGAATTACTATTATTGTCATTGCAAAATCATGGTCTTTCACATTTGCTGACTAAATGTTGTGATGCTTTGTGTACCTGAAGAGAGACTCCAGGTACCCGAAAAGCTGTATCTGATGGTTAGCAATGTAGACTTTGCTGCTTCTCTCTGAGGGCAACCCTCTAATTTCAGCAAGAACTATCTGCATGGTGCTTTTATGTGAATGACCTAGAATGAAGGGCTGAGGATCACAAATGAAAGAATTAAAATATTTCTGAAATGAAACACAATGATACATACAGTGATTAGTTTCCTTAAATTGTTTTTGAGTAATAGTTTGAAGGTATTTGTTTAAGAATTCTACTCAGTTATTTGTGTAGATAGATTCCTGCTTTCCTCCTCCTACCAGGTAAGTTTCCTGAAGTCAAAGGCCAATAGCATATGGCCTATTTTGGGATTGGAACTAAATGTGTGTGACAAAGAAGGAATATATCAGAACAAAGCAAGTCTTCTCAGATCCTCCTAATGATATAGGGCGTTTGATACAGGGATGATATAGGACCTCCAAATAATCCCAATACACAAGGGAAATACAACTCCTGACCTACTAGATGTCTGATATGCCAAGTTCATGCTCTCTAAAATCAAAGATTGAGTTCTAGGAACAACAGAGGTTAAGAGTAGGAAGTATTTATTGAGGGAAAGAAAGCTTCTAAGAGGGACAGAAGGGAGTCCCAAGTGGGCGACCAGCCAACCCCACTTCTCAAGGGTATTTTATTGAGCAAAGTCATGAAATGAGGTAGGTTCAAGGTGGGGCAAAACTATAGTCAACTAATAAGATTACAAGTAGAATCGCTTAGGTAGTATTGATCCAAGAAGTACAAGGTGGGTGTGAGGTGGGACAAAACTATGGTCAACCAGTAAAATTAGAAGTATAGTTGCTTAGATACTATTGATTAAATGGTGATCAAATAGGGA